>QVOB01020317.1:0-49444 GCA_014839585.1 Pseudomyrmex concolor | reverse complement strand
CAAAGACAATTAAATTATCTATTCTGAGGATATCACATAAGATCGAAAATCTATTACAGCGTAACATCCTACTTTATTTTTGAATCTCGTCAAGTTCCCCGTTTTTAGGTTTCAAAAAAGTAGTTTTGCATTCTGCACTAGCAATGATAATCTATATGACTTTTAGGCGCAGGTTGATGGGCGAAAATCGCCACTTTTTACCGGTCCTCCTTTGTTAAATTTCTTATTTATCAGAGTTTTGTCTTATAGGACAAGAATGTGCACAGATAAATAATAATTTGTTCTCTACATATAATAATAAAACGCAAAATTATTATATATTGCATTTGAGCTGCTATACAAAAACATGGTTTAAGATGGAATATTTATCAGAATATAGATTCTCCAAACAAGCTATGAAGAGTCCTGAAGTATTTCAATTAAGGAATTAGCTGCAAAGTTTTTTTTTCTAGAAATTAGGTTTATTTTAGTGTAGATGTCTTTAATCTGTGATGTTACATATATTACACTTAAAGAAGACTAAATCGATATAAATATGAATTTGGTTAACACGCATTTTTCTTTGACTGCACTTTTTAAATAATTACTGTTAAAATTGAACAATTTTGAAGTTTCTAGATCTGAAAAAATCTATATTTTCACCTTGTCTCTTTTTTTATGCAGTTACGTATACATGCACACAAAACATTGTTACTTCAGGAATCTATTAAGAAATAATAGAGAAGATGCATTCACAAACGGACAAGATGTTAAGTACATCGGTTGCAGGTTACATACGACCCCCGGGGGTTGGAAGAGCCTGGCCTCCTCTCAGGTTCAGAGGGAGAGAGTAGATAAAGGTGGACGGAGGGTCGTACCATTTCACCGACGCTCTACCACCCAATGGGATGCTTGTCCCTCTGTCCCTGCTAATGCCCCCAGGTGGGTAATTTCTAGGTCCAAGATACAAAGAGAGGGAGAGAAAGAGAGAGAGAGAGAGGAGAGAATTAGTATTTCATAATCAATCGCAATAACGCTAGTTTTTCATATGATCATAATGGTGATTTGTGATTATAACTTTACATGCAGATTTATTGCTTCGACACTATATATCATATACATGTTGTTCACATATTCGACATGCACGGTGTAATGCATTAATCAGATTTTACATTATATTATAAAGATGCATCTTACTCATAATGTGCGAAGGGAGATGAAAATGGCAGATTAATATTTTTGCATTAGACATAGTAAATCTGTGCAAATCTTGTCCTATCGATTATTCAAACTTGCTCACTGGGGAAATGGAAAAGCTCTTTTAATATATTAATATCACATAAATATCACTAAACAAATACATAAATATACATAAAATTTTATGAATTACGCATTATTGTGTTACATAACAAATAGAACCAAGAGACAATTTAGTTACTGGACATGTTTTTCTAAAAATGTAGTTTGCATGATTCGGTAATAGTTGAGTAAATATATCTGAGTTTTTGTTTATATACATACACATGCGTATATACAAACAAATGTGTGCGTGCGTGTGTAGTTCATGCTTCTATATAGTATATGCTTTGCATGCAAATATTGTTTGAGAATATTTGTAACATTTATTTTACTTTCAAGTTCCTTAGGTTTTAACCATGTATCCATAACAAGCTTTATACGTATTTATGCACATCTTACATACGAAACTAGCTTTTTCTCAAACAATTTCGTCTATATGATATATATGTACATATATTGTGTGTATATACACATATATATATACACAGTATCTGGTAATAACTGTATCATTTTTCGTGTGCAGGTTCAGTGGGTTGTTTACTATCAAAAAGTTCTTTATCATTCTGCGAGTTTCACAATAATTAACGTTATTAATTTATAAAGATCCGCGAATGAGCGTCCTCTCGCGTGAAGAGACAACCCAACATTTCGCGCGCTCAGGGTTGCTAGGCGCGGCGACTTAATGAGAGGAGTGTTCTACATGTCTATCTTTATTAATTAATAACTTGTTAATTATTGAGTTATTCATATATAGATAATAAGTTTGAAATACAAATAAGAAAAAAATAAAATAATAATATAATTAAAGTATACATAATCGATCTATTAAAAATCAAACAGGTCAGTATTGAATAGAACAGAAGCACCCGGTACACCACCGGGCGGTCCACCTTCGTATTCGCGCGGACCACCAACGGGAGGAGATTGTCTACCTGTACCATCGGTCGGCTCGCCGGGTTCTCCGGCACCGTCACCTCTTTTAACTCCACACTCAGAGCCAGCATCGGTCCCGCCTGCAGAGCCTACGATGCCGACTCTGAGCCCGCAACCTCCACCCAGTCATACCAACACTGCCCCACTGCCCCTAACTCCGTCACAAGGGCCCAAATCTATTTCTTCCGCGTGCAACAACCAGGTGCACAGTCCGTCAGTACCCGGACCGATACTCAAACGGCCGATTTTGACATCTAGAGAATATGAAGATGCTCTTTTGGAAGATGAGCAACCATTGTCTTGGCTGTACGATTACTCTCTTCAGGAGGCATGGTTGAATCATCCCGTTAAACGTTTCAAAGCTGCAAATACTATTAATCCATCAACTAACCGTAATAACACTCTGTATCCACCGATCAACTCTCAAACACTTCAAGTTTCCAAGTTGGAAATTAAGCAAGAACCCGTCGCAGTTGTAAGTAACATTACTATTAATAGATAAAACTATGCTTATATAAAAAGGAAAATTTATAAAAATATTTTTAACAAATGTCTTTTAGGGCGAATGTATCGGAAGAAGTGATCCATACGAATTTGATGCGACGGGTGAAGAAAACGGCACGAATGTCGACAGTCTCAGACGACAAAGAGACGATCCATCTAAACCGGGATCTCTCTTTACTAGCGAAGGTCTTCAACCATCTTACAAAGATCTAGATCAAATATTTGACAACTCCGATCCTGATACTTCCAGTGACGAAACAGTAAGTATTTGCATAATTGAAGTAATCTGTGAAGCGTAACATAAAAGTTAGTAAAAATAAAAGAGCTAACATTATGTTCAAGAGATATAGCGCGCATATTAGATGAAGGTACATTTATATTTGCAGAATTTGAATCAACTGCAAATACAGACACCACCAGGTTCCAACAAATCAGGTGGATTACACGAGGAAACGAGAATAGACAGTACAAGCAAGAACAATAGTCGTGGTGTTACGGTTCTGCGGCCGGAGGAACTTTCTAAAATGTTTCCTACACCGCCATCTTTGGAACATAATCCGGTCGCTTCTCCTTGTCAGTTGAGCGATCCTCTTATGGACCAGACTGAGTTGATGATGCCGGTACGACCGTTAAGACATCTTCCTGATATCTATCCTAACATGGGCTCGCCACAAGAGGAGCCGATCGATGATTGGTCATACGTGTTCAAACCATCTGTCATCTGCAAGATGGTTGGTTCTTCCAAATACGCTCCCCTCACAAATCTGCCTAGCCAATCTCTGCCATCCATCACACTGCCATCGCACTGCGTATACAGACCTTCCTGGCAGTGCAATCCTGCTTCCACCAATCAGGAAAAATCTCTTCCATCAACTAGACCTGGGTCCGTGCAGCAGCAGCAGCAGCAACAACAACAGCAGCAGCAGCAACAACAGCAGCAGCAACAACAACAGCAGCAGCAGCAGCAGCAACAACAGCCATGTCCATCAAGTCCAGCGCCACCTTATCGTTCGACTACTCTTCCTGGTAGGCCACCTCCACCACCACCACCTCCATATGATCAACCAAGTCCGGCTACTTCCACCACTTCCTCGTATCTCAACAAAAATCTTAACAGTATCGAGGCAGACACACCAGGACCTGTTCGCGCACCTGAGTCAAATTCTCTCGTAGTGAACATTCTTCTTGGCGACACAGCGCTCAATATTTTCCGAGATCACAATTTCGACAGTTGCAGTCTGTGCGTGTGTAATGCCGGGCCTAAAGTTGTGGGTAATATTAAGGGTGCCGACGCAGGCGTATATCTCAACAATTCATGGGCAGGCTCCGCGCTTTTTCAAGATGATGATCCAATCAGATGCAGTTGCGGCTTTAGTGCCGTAGTGAATCGTCGACTTGCACATCGAGCAGGTCTGTTTTACGAAGACGAGATGGAAATAACAGGTGTCGCCGAAGATCCGGCGGAAAAGAAAAAAGGATCGCTCGCTGCAATCGCGTGTTCCGGATCAAAAACAGTTCAGGAAGGTCTCGATGCGATACCGCAGAATGTTCTCGAGTTGCTTCGCGAGCAATGTATGATTGTTCAAAGCTCGGCCAGCAGTCTGTATCGAGCAGCCAGGATACGTGCTAGCACGAAAAGCTATCCGACACTTGTGCCGACGGTCAATACCTTGGAGTTTAACGACAGCAATGAAGTATGTATTGCGGCACTTGATCAAGGCAAGATTGACGGCACGCATAACGACCGGGCTGCGCGTGTCAACGGTGTACATCGATGGGTGTTCCTGAAGGCGCAAGGACCTCAGTGCAGCGGTGATATCGTGCGAATGATGAGATCTTTGCAACCATTACTGCAAGATGCGGTACAGAAAAAGTGTACGACGCGCATGTGGGAGGCGCCGTATACGGTCGCTGGGCCGCTTACATGGCGGCAATTTCATCGTTTGGCTGGTCGCGGCACTGATGATCGCTGTGAACCACAACCGATACCCGCTCTAGTCGTTGGATACGATCGTGATTGGCTGTCATTGTCGCCATACGCAATCTGTTTCTGGGAAAAACTTTCGCTGGAACCGTTTGCTGGACCTAGAGATGTTGCATATGTGGTAGTTGCGCCCGATAGCGATTATATTATAAATAAAGTCAAATCGTTCTTTCGTGAGCTTTCCTGCACGTATGAGGTAAGTGCAATAATAATGTTGAAATAGTTTGCGCATAAAAAATATGATCGCAAATTCGTGCAATAATAATAATATATAAACTTGATTTTGTTTTTAATTCATTTTATAGATTTGCCGATTAGGAAGACACACACCAATTTCTAAGCAGTTGCGCGATGGAATCTTACGTGTCGGTAAATCAACTGTACAGAAAATAGCGAAACAACCAATGGACGATTGGTTTAAGCTTTTAGGAGAGAATCAAATAGGCGAGTTGTTGAGGTTATATGTCCAAGTGTGTAATCATCGGTTAGCTCCATATCTGACGCAGGTCATACAAGACCGTAGTTTGTTAGATCCTGGTGATTCTCAACTACTCAATAAACAGCAACAACCGCAATCTACTATTTCCGTTTCCGAAACAATGCCGGCTACACCTGATGTATTAACGACCAAACCTGAGTCTATCGGTAGGTTTTATTGGAGATCATCTCATTTTTCAACACGAGATGTGAATGTACAATACGGTAAACATGTTTTTGTTAACTTTTACAGAAGGGGAGAATCCAAGAAGCGAGACTCCCTCCTCAAGTACTACCAGTCAAACCGCTACCAATACAACTGGTAATTCAACACCAACTTCACAAACGACTACTAGCACGCCGATCACCACAGGTCCAGATGAGGAAGAAGTTGAACCTCCAGCTATCGTTGTTTATTTTGTCGAGCCTTTCTCGTTAGGTGGTACCGAGGATCCTGATCGTCGGCGGCTCGCTATCTTGGCTCTACTTAGAGCTTACTCCACTGCAATCAATAGCATGCCCGAGAATATGAGATCAAATATTCATGTCCAGGTAATAACAAAGAGTCAAATGCAAGATTTAAAAATCATTTGACTTGTCCATGTCACATTCAATATCAATGCGTATCTGATTACACGAGTGCGATTTAACTTGCTTCCAGATAATATCGTTGGAGAGCATATTGGAATTAGGAGCTCGAGAAAGGCGAAAGATACAAGATGAAATGAGAGCTTTAGCTTTGAACGTCTTTCTGCAAGGACGTCGATTGTTGAATCACAATTCCACTGTGAAAAGCCTCACCGGTTTCGGTACCGCTGCTGCCGCTGACCTCTTTCTTAAGAGTAAAGATGTAAGGCTATTGTTTGATTGATCTTTGACGTTTGTTCTACGACAGTTGTGGATAATTGAAAGTTGTTTGTGCGACATGCGATAGCTATAGTAACATAAATTAAAGACCCACAGTATAAATCATTTTCAGTCGTTTAGTAATACTCTTGCAACTATACATCAGGAACGGAACCGGGCGCCTTACCGGCTCTACGCACCAGCCTTCGTGCTAGCGCCACTACGAGCGAAGAGCGAAGCTCCCGAATCATTTGGTATGGCGAGGCCTGAAGAATGCGCAGTGCTTTATCTGAGCTACTGTTTGAGCGAGGATCAATCGTGGCTGTTGGCGGCCGCGACCGACGACAGAGGTGAAATTTTTGAGACGGCTACTATTAACATTGACATACCCAATCGAAAGAGAAGAAAACGCGCATCAGCTAGGCGTATTGGTCTTCAGAAACTCATGGACTTTATACTAGGCGTTATGTCTCAGGGTGTAAGTAAAACTTTAATAGTAGTCAACTTTTAAGACACACTGATCAAGACATGTTGTTTTATGAACATGACTCTTTGTTTCTTTTTTCCCTCTAGTTATATTACATTTTTCTTTTGCAGGTGCAGCCATGGAGATTGGTTGTAGGTCGCGTAGGACGCATCGGGCATGGCGAATTGAAAGGATGGAGCTGGTTACTTTCTAGAAAAGCACTTTTGAAAGCATCAAAGCATCTGAAAGAAATATGCGGACAGTGCAGTCTCTTGTATCCTTCGGCGGCACCTTGTGTACTCAGCGCATGTTTAGTCTCGCTTGAGCCGGACTCTACTCTAAGATTAATGGCCGATCAGTTTACTCCTGACGAGAGATTTAGTCAGGCATCCGTAAACTGCCAGTTATCCACACCGCAGGATGTCACATGTACTCATATACTTGTTTTTCCTACATCTGCTACCACTCAGGTAATAAAGAACTTTTATTCTCACATTTGTTAAAAACAAAAAATGTTTTGAATGCTAAATTGTTATTTTGATGTCTCAGTCATCACAGACAGCATTTCAAGAGCAACACAACGTACCCGAGTTAGGAGATGACGAATTGTTCTCTGCTCTGAATGACGATATGCCAGAAGGCATGGAGGGAATGGGAGATTTTAACGATATATTCAACGTATGGCCTGAACCGGGAGCAGGCGGTGGACAAAGCCCGAACGGAAGTCCACATCGTCCTGAAGGATCACCGCACGGAGGAGACGGCGGTGGTTCAGGTTTAGGCAATCACGATGGTCCTGGTAGTCCCTTTCCATGCAGCAATACGCCAAGAGTAAGTGACTATAGAATTATGGTTACACTATATACGTACGCGCGAGAATATAAACCTATACATTTTTACTTTTCTTTTCTGCTTACCGGGAAATTATTGCAATTTGTAGATAGCGATAACCGAACAAGCAGAAGAAGTTGGCACACTTCTACAACAACCGCTCGCTCTTGGTTATCTGGTATCAACTGCGCCAACGGGAAGAATGCCACCGTGGTTTTGGGCAGCTTGTCCTCATCTTGAAAATGTTTGCCCGGTGTTTCTGAAGAACGCATTACATTTGCATAGCCCTGCGATACAGCAGAACAGCGACGATTTACTTCAGCAACAAAGCGCACCAACCGCACATCCGTTGGATTCGCAGTACACCACTGATGTGCTCAGGTTTGTACTTAATATATTTTGTGATTATTATTTTGTTGTTTTTGTTTCTTCCATTTTTTTAGATATTTGATAGCTTTGTGTATCAAGTTGTCATTGAATAATTTACTGATTGGCAGATACGTATTGGAAGGATACAATGCACTGTCGTGGCTCGCGTTGGATGCAAATACCAAGGACCGATTGTCCTGCTTACCAGTGCACGTACAGGCGCTCATGCATCTCTACCATGCAACGGCAGCTCTCGTCTGACCCACACCCTCTCCCTTTATAGCGCAGTATGTGCACCTCTCTCACGCACTCCTTATCGTCACTTGGGGCTTTACGAGAGCAATTGATTTTCTATGCCCTTTACCTATACTACATTAGTTAGGTGGTTAGAGACAGAGATTGTCTAGGTACAGAGTACGATCCTTCTCGACTATATGTTAAGAAAATCAAACCTTTTTTACTCGGAATATAATATATTAATACGCAACATAGTGTGCAATAAGATGAGAACGGCTGAAAACGCAAAACCCAATGAGAGAACCAAGTATACAGACTCAATCAGTTTTCTTTGTTTCTTCATTATATAACAGACGCGAAATAGATTGTACTTTGTGTTTATGACCGTATCTCGTATTTCATCTGGAAATAAAAGCATCCAATACGATTATTGTGCTAGCGAGAACAAATGTGAGCAAAATTGATTGCATATTATAGAGATGTGAGGTTGTGAGTGATATGAGAGAGAAAGAAAAACTATGGTTGAAAGAGGGAGAGAGTGAAGAGGAAAAGAGAAAAGGTTGAGAGAAAAGAACGAGCGAGATATTGACAGTAAAGAAAAATATGAAAACTGAGAGTGCATAACAAGAAAATGATTTTTTGATTGCCTCTCTGTCGCGATATAGATAGTTTAATTACAAATCAGAATCTCTAGGAAAATTATGTAACTAAAAGTTTTTAATTGTAAATTTAAATTTTGTATAAAACTTTTATTATTGATGATGACGAAGTAATACAAATGATATTACGTTGTTTTTTAATTTTATATAGATAATATAAAAACAAGAGGTTGACTTCTTTTTTATAAGCGATGCCTCGTACAAGCCCCTAGTGTAAAAATAACTATAATTATAATATTATATTATGCTCGCGCGGCACTGGGTCGCTGTTATCATGTTTCCTGGACCCGTTAGCGCAATTTTTCGATGCTGTTTGACAAATTTTATTCAGATTAGGTGACCTATACATTATACACGTACATTATATAGTGTAAAATATTGTTTTTAAATAATTTATGAGAAGTGAGACATCGCCGAGATTAGATAATTGAGAATGAAAGAGATGTATGTGTGAATGAAGCAAGTGAGTGAGTGAGTGAGTGAATGAATAAATAAATGAATGAGCGAATAAATAAGCGAGTAATCCAGTGAGTGAGTGAGTAAACAAGTGAGTGAGCGACTGAACGAGTGAGTGAGCGAAAGAAAGAGGAAAAGGGAAGGAAGGGAGAGAAGGAAAAGAAAGGGGAAAGAAAGAGAGGAAGAACGGAAAAATGAGAGAGCAAGTGAGAACGAGTTAGTTATGCAGAGATTGTTTTTCTCCAACCTAATTTAATGAATAATTTGAAAAAAAATGAAGAGAAATGTGGGGCGCGTCTGATTGGAGCCACTGTGGCCAATTGCGTCAGTCGCATAGTACAAAATATGACTTGTACATAGAACCCCTAATTCCCTAATTGGTTAATTTACTCATACACCCACTCTCACTCTGTATCTATAGTATTTATTACTGGGTAGTACGCAATTATTGGGATAATTATTATTATTAAAATTATTACTATTATATTAATATTACGAAATACAGTTTTATGTGTATATATATATATATATATTATACATATATATCTATATATAATTATATGCTGTTTTGTATTTGCAGCGCCCGCGAAATTATGTTGCAAGCACAGTAGAAATATATAAGCAATAGTTGTTTTGTTCTTATAGCAAAAAAATAAAACAAAAGTGCAAATTGTGACAGGATTATTTTATTTGAAGGAACATTGGTTTTATTCTTTATTTATGCATATTTTATGGCGCTGCATTTACATTCCCTATAATATAATCATAGGGAGATATGAAAATATTTACACCGTGTATCAGTGAAAAAAGAAAAATTGTACCTTGAAGGACATGCGCATTGGCAATAAAATAAAAATTTGTTCTGCGGATTATTTTATTTAAGATAAAATTTTATGCGCGCGCGTGCGTTAATAATAAATAAAGTCACATCTGATTTTACAAATGTATAATATATGGCTTAATGTTCGAAGAAAACATTGTAAAACTCTCAGGCGTACTCTACTGTGCTTGCAGTATAAATTTCCCTCTCCTTTTACTCTGTATCATAACTTTTCATCCAATATTAGTAACAACCAATAATGGATCTGATATCTTAAACATATAAACTTGAATTATTTACGAAGTACGATATATCACACATAGTTTATCCTTTGAAATCTTGGTACGCTTGTATCGTTGGCTCAAATGGACTAGTATCATGTATAAAATAAGAGTTGAAGTATTTTACTTACTATTTACGACACAGTATACGTACGGACTAGTATTCGGTCAGTGTCGACAGTCTATTCAGAGAGGGTTTCTCCAAACCGTGATTAATGCCGTACGGTCTCAAGTGGTAAATTAGATACTCGAGAACATACATCATGTTCGGTGACACGTAGTGAAATGAAACAGCGCTATCTGAACAACAGTTTAAACCGTCTTTGGTTTCATAGTAAATATATTTCCAATACCAAAAATTTTTATCTACGTGATTGGGTATCAAATGATGTTCTGGCACAAACGGAAAGAATCTCCCCCGACCATGAGGATCTCTGGTGTCCATTGCGCGTACACCAATTTTTTCGAGACATTTTCCCATCTCGACGTCCTCCGCACCGCCGTTATCCGGCCGGCATTTGGTCTTATCGGGTAAGCCCTCTTCTACAAACTTACGTAAACCTTCCTTGCTAAGTACGTATCCTGCGCCACCACTCATGTAGCCTTGCTTTACGAAAGGTTTAAATCTACATCCGAAATATAACGACGAATTCGGATTATATGATAATAACATGTATCGCAGATTTTCGACTACTACATATCTGAAAAACCACGTAAATTTAAAAATAAAAAAAGTTGTGCCACGGTTTGTATCATACAAATAACACAACATAAAGAAGGATACACTTACGTATCGTCGTCGGCTTTCATGAACCAATCTACTTTATCTTTGTACTTTTCGTAAGCGTATTTAAACGCCTCTTTGGTTTTAGCCCACAAATTATCTCTACCTTCTTTAACTGGCAGCACTACAGTAGGTAAGCTAGTGTCTATGAAATAAACAGCAATGTAATGCATAAAGTTTCTACTTTCCATGTTATGATTTTTTCTTCTATGAACATTTCAAATGACGCATATACCTTCTGCGGAACTCATAAATAGAAGTATATTACAACGTTTTCCCCATGTTGCTTTTACATGACGAGCTTTGCTCTGATGATTCTTTGGACCAGTCATGATCCAACAAAGAACACGCACTTTTTTTGCCATATCCTGGGCAATCCTATCTTCCCCTTTGTGAAAATCCTCATCTTCACCATGAAACTTTACTTCTGTTTCAGGACCAATCTATGACGGAACAAGAAATTTTTTCTAAAGTTAACCTTTTGTACATAAAATAAGCTTTATATAAACAAAACTCTCTGAAAATATTTCATTTGGAATTATATAATTACAATTATATAAATTTATATATAACAACCTCTGCCTCTAATTCTGAATAATGATGAGGATCTCTAGAAAGACCAGAAGTACTTGGCATCCAATTGAAAATCTGTGGTATATCTCTTGTGGATGTAATGAGAAGACATGCGGATAAAAAACCAAAAACCATTCCAGCAACAAGAGTTAATATAAACCGTCGTCCACTTCGACCACCTGTGCATAGAACTGAGATTTTAATATTTTAATTTGTAGCAAAATTATGATACATATATTTCTCCAATATATACTTTCATTTGATTTTAAAGAACTCCTCTATTACATAGATATAGAGAGAGAGCCTTAAAATTTAAATTTACTCACAAACGCGTGTGTGAAGTTAGCACATAAAAAATGTCGAATATTTATTTTATAAGGGACTCTCTCTTTCTTTTTCTTTCTTCAAAATAAAGCGGGAACTGATTGAAAATTAAGCAATGTAAATGTCAGGGTGTTAATTTCACACATGCAAAAACACATGTAAACATACAATATTTTTTATCACATTTATTATATGTAAGAATTAAACACCTACCATCAAAACTGAGAAGCCACTGTTGTACCATGATATAATGATACTACAATGCGATTTGTTATATAGTGCTATATTCTTGCTTTAAATTTGCTCACATTTTTGGTTGTAACAATTCATGATGTAATACGATTCTAAAACAATATACATGTGTGTGTATATGTATGTCTCTCGATATAAAATTAAATTTATTGTTTACTTCATGATCAATTTAGCAAAGAGACATAGAAGAAAATAACTGTAATAAATTTGTTGAACGCAGATTGGCAGCAAACCTTACCAAAATAAGAATAAGATAACAAACTAAACATTCAGAGAAAAATGGCAATTAATTCTTTTCTTGGAAATGTTGAGAACCGTAATCCTGGGTTGCTGATCAAAGAGATCTAATCTGTTGCTCCGAACACACTTGTGTTAATACAAGTCTTTTTGTAAATATTTTTTAACAGTATTTTTCCTTCGTCAAACTTATTTTTAATATTTTGTAAGTTTAATCTTAATTTTCAAACATACATGATTTTATTTTATATAAAATTATTACATTGTATGCGCTATCTATATATGTATCGCGTATGTTATATTTATAGCTTATAATTCAATTTAAAACATTGTATTTCATAAAAATAATAAATATAATTCCTATTCATTTATGGTTTCGACAGATCTCTCTGTTTCTGCTCAGGTTTTGCTTCCAATCAGTTCCGAAACCTGCGCTCAATTATACTGCTCAGAATCTGGTGCTAATTTGTAAATTAATCTTTTTATGCTTTTCTGTCTACAATTCTGTTAAAGCTCGGCTCTCTTGTTTAATAATAGCAACCTCACGCTCCAACAATTTGTGATACAATACTGTTGAGTTCAATGGGTCCTGTTTGTAAATATTATAATTTTGAAGAGAAAAATTGAGAAATAAAGCTATAAACCGCAACGAATATTTGTTGTGATATTTCTGTCTCTGATGTCATTAAACAAAGACAGCGAAAACAAAGAGAACTGATCTTTATCGATTATCTAACAGATAACAATATCAATATCCATGATCGTTTTAATAAAAAAATTTGTCGTGATTATTTAAAAATCCATTCTGGACAGATTTGATTATCACAGAATATTAATAGTTTTTTTTATGATCTATTTATCTATATAATCTATTTATCGTAGACTAAACATTCATGCAAACAAACAAATAGTGTGCATTATTGTCTAAAACTATTCTATTGCATTATTAGTTGTCATATCAAGTATGTTATTAAGATTATTATAATTTTCTATTTGAATATTTTCTTTCTATATATATTGCAATGTTATGTCAATATAATACTAATAAAAATAATTACAAAATGTTTATTATCTTATGTAATGCCTATTCAAAGATAATTTTGTAAATTTAAAAACTATTAGTAGTGAAGATATTAATAATTTTAACAGATATATAAATGATAGTTTAGAAAAAAAGAATAAGCAGTTTGGAGAAAATTTATTATATAAAATATATCAAGATTTATATATATGTATATTATATATATGTATATTAAGATTTAGATTTTCGCATACTTATTTTTTTGAGTAATATGTTGTCTGATATATAAGCAACTTACAGTAAATATGTGATCCTGTTGTTATATGATTCAACTTTGTATCATCACTATTGGTGGTATTCATCACACTAGTGGTATTCACTTACTGCTGACATCTAGCTTATATAGAACTTATATACATGGAATGTTATTATCAAGTAGGTAAGCATTTATCATCAAATACATCAGCAATTTCAAATATGAACACAGAAAACAGTGAATATATATGTGCTATTATGTAATTCAGTAATAGCATGCAGACATTACATATGACATAACAAGATTATTTATTTGATGCAAGGCTACCTACATATCAAGAAGTTATTAAGTTATAGCCATTCTTTCAAACACATGTGTTTTGAATGAATAGCTTTAAGCAAGTTATGCAACACAAAGAAACATGAATAAAAAAAAGAATGTTTAATAAGTCATCAAAGTTCCCATTTTGTTTCAAAGTTTTTTAGTTTTATCTTAATTCGTTTTATTCAAAAAATAAAAATATAAATGTGCACAATATATTTACACAGTAAAATAAATTCATAACACTTAGCATTCATTATTACCAAGTATGTATCACACAATTCTATGAACAAATTACTGTTTATAACTAGTAACAGCAAAATATTTGTTTTTTTATCATCTTTCAAGAATCACATAATTCAATATGAGGAAGAAACATAATAAATGCTTTGCACATCCGGCATATTCTCTTCTGAGAATATGCAAATCATTATAAATCATATTTATTCTCAAATGCGCGAGTGTTATCATTTTAAGAGCACAGATCCACAACAAAAAATATTGTTTGAGAAAACAAACAGAAAAAACACTTTCCAAGCAAACATTCAGCAGATAATAATATAATACAAATCTCTTACAGCAAGTAGTATCGGAAAGCATCCGTGATAGAGTTGTCTACATTCTGGCTAATGATGCTGGCTAATATTCGTCACACACCGACGATAAGATATCACATCGAGAAAAGAGAAACAAAATGCAAAGGAGGAGGTTACAGCGATACGGCACAACACGACGATAATGTGTACATATGTGCTGTATCGCTCGACGCGGCGCGACGTACAACCTTTTCATTATTATGTGCACCGAAATTACACATTTACATTAACATTTTCTTCTGGATCGTCGCCGGTTGTCATCGCACGTCATTTTTATTGCATCGCGTCTTGCGTTTACATTTGCAATCAATTGTTTTCCTTAATTTCACTTTGGATTTTCTACTCTCTCTCTCTCATTGTAGGGTATTCCATCCTTCCTAAAAAAAACTCAATCATGCATATATGTAAATATATGTATGTACTCCCGGTCAAAGTCTCACTACAAATTGCTATAAATGCTCTCGAGCATTTCGCGTATGATCAATCGACCCGATTTAAACCCATATTAAAGCATTCCAGTGTATAACGTCACGCATACGTTAAGCCAAAACCATACGAAAAAATTTGAGACAAGACTTAAATCTTAGGAATGTCAACCAATCACAATCTTTCGAACAGCAGCTTACAGTTTTACCTACATAAGACGCAGGCGCAAAAGCGCTGCTTATGTGAACTACGGGTTGGCTAAAGGCTGTGTTCCGAAATTCATTGCCAGTACTGGGAATTTATAATATAAGTCACGTGAACTATAGATTTTTAGTACTGACAGTGAATAACGGAACGCAATCAAAATCGCTCGTTTACTTGCGATTGGTTGACTTCCCGTGATATTTTTCCGTTTTTTTCGGATTGCATGTGACCGCACCCTAATTTCTCGTCTAGCAAACACGTAGTTTTGGGAACGCGTCGTGGTCTGGTCACACGACGACTGGCAAGCGCAATGGCCGTTTTAGCTTGACTAGATGCGATATAGGTACTCAACGTTATATGGGACATTGTCGTATGTATGTATAGTGTCTGACATATTAGGGTTTGAAATTGCGTTAATTGAGCGATCTGCTGTGTTGCTCGATTGGAGGCAAGTGCGACAGGGAATCGCTCTACTCAACTCGAGGACGTAGGTGCTGTTTCTACGTATTCGGTTAGACCGTGTTTCCGAAACGTCCATCTCAGCCGAAAATACAAATGGCCGAGATGGAGGGCAAGAAGCTGACGGAGTTACGTGTGATAGATCTAAAAACGGAACTTGAACGTCGTGGTTTAGACAAGTCTGGCAACAAGGCGGTACTTCTTGAACGTCTTTCAAAAGTAAGTGGGTTTCGTTCTCTTCTGTATTTATTCTAAATCGGATGTCCGATGTCGAACGCGTTTTGTCCTTCAAGAACACTAACGCCATATCTACTCTCGTTTAAAAGCGATAACCCTATTGATTCGGTAAATTTTTTATCACTTTCATGTTTATTTAGTTGACGATTATGGGATCTGTAAATTAATCTTTAATTAAGCTATGTGTGTATGTACACATACATGTAATATCTGTGTAATTGTAATAGCCCTGCAGAAATACAATCAATTTTAGCACAGACACTTTTATAAGCAGAAGATTACATTTTCGAAATTATGTATTTATATCCTTATAGCATCTAAATGGTTGGATTTATTGTATATTTTTAATCATTATACAATAATTAATAATTTTTAGGCAATATCAGATGAAGGGAAAAATCCAGAAGAATATCTGCTTATACCATCTGGTGGAAATTGCAAATCTGTTTCAAGAAAAAATAGTGGTATATATATTTTTCACTGTTTTGCAAAAGCAGTTTTTGATATATTTTTTATTATATTGAATAATATAAAAATGTGACATATGTTGTAAACATAGATAAAAGAGAGTTATCTTATTTTATCAAGTTTATTTGTTATCACAGGAGTTTCAAATCAAGAAGAGTTAACAGAATCATCAGATGGTCAAAAGGAAGAAAGTACAGATGGACAAGACAATGTGGATAATAAACCTAAGGCAGAAACAAAAGCTGCAGAAGAGAATGTTGAAAAAGAAGCTTCTAAGGAAGCGGTAAGATTTATATTTGTTAAATGTATTATCACTAGGATGAAGTTAAATATCTCGCTTTTTAAACTGTATTTTACTTGAAAAATTGTTTTATTTAGGAATCTGAGGCAAAGAATAATATTAAGAAAGAAGAAAGTCCCAAACAAGAAACAAAAATATTGGTTAAACAAGAGGAAAATTTAGAAAATATTAAAAATGAATCAGAAAAAGTTAATAATACCAGCAGTCAATCTACAGATGCACCATCCACTACTGTTGAATCTAATGGAATTGACAATGAGGACTCTATCAACTTGACAATCGGGGAAGATGAAGAGAATCTCCTTGCTGAGGAGGTACGACAATAAAAAATGAGAAATTTTCTCCAAATTATGTATATTTTTAAAAATTATTTTTATTGTTTTATTACAGACAGAATCTCACGATAGGCACAAGGGTAAGTCTTCTAGTATTTTATTATATTTTCTACTATACATGTAAATTCAAATGTTAACCTTTTGGTCTCTGTAGTTTTTTGCAAAAATGTATAAACTATTTGTGACATTCCATAGACTATTAGGAATAATGTAGTAGAATTTTTCTGTCATTGTATAAGAAGTGTACAATTTTGTTGTTTACTGTTAATTGAGACGACGGAGTAGAATATCAAAGCACTTTAAGCTAATCGATATTTATACAAAGACCAAAGGGTTAAGAATAGCGATATTTGTATCTACGACTAAGTAAGTTGGCAAGAGTACATCAAGAGCCATCCAGAACGTTCTAGCGCGAACGTATTATCGCAACAAATCCGGAATTAAGGGCAGTATCGAGATCATCTGCGACTCACTTCTTCATCCTGCAAGTTCCGGTTTTTAACCTCGGCCTCATCGTCGTGAACCTCATCGCGACACCTGGATGCGATATAAACACAGCTAGCAACACAGTGATGTGCAATCTTATTCAAGCACAAGCCGACGACCGATAAGGTTCTTCTCAACCGGGACTAAAGCATGATAAGGTTTCCGAGCGGATATAGCGTACATCTTCCAGCTTTCCTGCGCGCTACCTGCGTTGTGCAAGCACAAAACCATATTACATAGTCTTTAAGTTAGTTAACGCTATAGAATTTGATATACAATTACATTAATTATACCTACTACGTAGAGCATCGCTGGATCTTCTCTCATCATCAAATCACATGGATACATGGAAGATTCAAGTTCACATCGGCAGATGTTTTTCCGCAAAACAAACTCCATTAACACAACAATGGTTCAGCGTGAAAGAGCAGCATTTTCTGAACCTTGTCTCTACGCATCGCGTATACATACGTTTCCCGCGCAAAAATTACTTATTAGATTCATTCTCAGAAATAATTTTGTCGGAATAATGATACGGACATTCCCGACACAATAAACACGCTCTGCGAGTTTCTTCTTTTCGCTTTCGTTTTGATCTTTTCTTTGGCTTTTTAATCGGACTTTTTATGTGTACAAAACAAGCACATCAAAAAGATGTAGTTTTGCGTGCGCGCGCGTACCAAACTAAAACTGCTGTAGAGAGGTTTAGGTTTCTTCATCAAACCCATGTTGTCGAAGATCGCGAGGGCTGGTAAATGTCGTGCAAGCCAAAATACTATTGCTTGCTGGGTGAATGTATTAGTGACCAAAAATTCCTGACTGGAAGTACAAGCTACTATAAAAACAGAAGGTGTTAGGCGAGGGAGGGAGAAGAGTCTGAGCTGCGCTGAAAGTGACTATGGTACCTTGATTGTCCCCGCAGATGGTGGAGAGAAGAAGAAATTAGAAGAGAACAACAAGAAGGGAGACTCGAAAGGCAGCGGTAGAGCGGAAGCTGGCGCCAGCAGCAAGGAAGGGACTGCATCCAGTGCGAACGTCGGGATGAAGAACAAGCAGGACAGTGGAGAAGGAGGAAGCAAGAGGTTGGTCTCTCTCTAGAGCTAAAAAAAAAAGTACGGTGTTCACAGTACTTGTGGTACAGCAAACTGAGAAAGTGTCTCAGGACTCCGATATAGTGATGTTCTACTGCTGCATAACTCTATATCGTCGGGACAGTCTCTTTATTCTCCCTCTCTGTTACCATTGGAACGATGGATTTCCAAGACCGAGATCGCTCGCATCACACGCAAGATCATACATATCTTTATATATTCCCTTTTTTTTTAAAAAAAAAAGTCGAATTTCGGAGGTTGTTACATTCCATGTTCTCTCTTGTGTGTCTTAGGCTGTTGTAATTTGTTAACTCTGGAAAGTATGTTAAGAAGTTGAGAACTTGGCTAGCAAACTTGAAACTTCGAAGTCTCGAATGTCGCTTGCGTTCTTTCTGCATATTTATAATAGAGGTGATTTACACGTGTACACCGAGAAAACAAACTGATGAATCCCGTGTGCTGTGTTCCCTGCACGAGGAGGAAGTTCGTTTCGTTGAGAGACAGCAATTTCATCGTGTGCGTCATTATGCAAAGAACATTAGATATCTTATCGTAAATTGTATATTTAACAGAGTGTACCTAAAGTTCTCACACTATCAAGAAGCAATTCTATTATTTGCTGAAGATACTACTACCAAAAAAAAAATAATAATAATAAAGAAACGCGCTTAAGCGTCTTTATAAAAATCTATCCTGCCTATGACACACAGGAAGTATCCTGTCAGAAGAAGCGCAGCTGATACCCCCTTTGTGGATACTTAAAGCTGACATAAGTGCCAAGTCTTCTAGCTACATGGACCTGATTTTTTTATGCACGAGTGATGAAAAATGGATGAACAGAAAACATATAGTGAATACTCGACCAATAATCTAAATAGAGAAAAACTGTTAACTAGTGTGTTATATGCAATGGATCCTAGCTCTCCCTTCAAAAAAAAAAAGAAAAAAAAGCAATTCGGTTATATCGCTCTCCAAAAAAAAGAAGTTGCTAGCCAAATTTGTGTCCTTAACATAGTTACAGAGATACTTACCAAGCCTTTGATTATAATCCTCATTCAAATTTATTACTTTTAATGATTTTTATTGCGATTATTTCAGTTTGTCGATGCAATAACAGTGTTATTTTTTTCAGCGCGGAATCTAGTACTAAAAACCAGAAAAGAGAAGAAAAAGGTAGGCTATGTGTGTTTATCTTTTGATTAATTTTTTTATGTTCGACATGGCAATTAAGTTTTACATTTTTGCATGAATGTTTTATATCAATATACTCCGCAGATAAGAAGACATCACAGGTCGGTGCGGCAAATGCAAGCGGTCGCAATCTATGGGTTTCCGGCCTATCGTCCAGCACTCGGGCTACGGATCTTAAGCAGATCTTCTCTAAGTATGGCAAAGTAATGGGCGCGAAAATAGTAACGAATGCTAAAACTCCTGGAGCGAGATGTTACGGCTACGTAACGATGTCCTCGAGCGAGGACGCAGCCAAGTGCATACAGCACTTGAACAGAACTGAGCTTCATGGACGCGTCATATCCGTCGAGAAGGTAAATCTTATTTCATTCATTGAGACACTGTCAACAGTTGTTTACTGTATTTTTTTGTAAAAAAAACCACAAAATTATATTATCCTGCTTGTATTGATTTTATTATTTTTATTGTAAAAATTTCATAGGCACGAGGAGACACGCAACAAAGTCATGTGCGTAAGCGAGATGCTGTTAATGGTAAATCAGAGAAAAAAGATGAGAAGGAAAAGTTGAAGGATCACGATGCGAATGAAAGAAAAGAGAAAGAAATAAAAACAGAATCTGAAGAGAAAGGATTAGATACTTGTGAGAATTTTTATCTTCTTTACAAAGCAATAATGAACATATAAGTCGAGAATTATATTTTTTATAATAATCTTTTTATAACTTTTAGCAGTGTTTTAAAAGTTTTTGTTTAATTATCTTTGTGTTTAGCGAAAAAATCTGATGAAAAGAACGACAGTGCCGACTCGAAGAAACTCGAAGCGCAGGACAAGAAAGAAGATACGTCCAAAGAGTCCGACTCCCGATCGACGAAATCCAACAGCAAGAAGCCAGAGAACGAGAGGGGCAGACGAGAGGATAAGCGAATGCGTAGAGGTTCCTGGGACAGGAGCCGGAGCCGGAGTCGGTCCCGGAGTCGCGAGAGACGAAGACGCGATAACGTTCTTACATTCGCGAAGATAAGAGTGAATATTTTTATCGAGTTTTTATCTAATTATTGGCTCGATAACAAGACTTTATCAAGAAAAATATCTGTGAAATTTTCAGGAGGAACGTGATCGGCAGCGAATGCGCGAAAGAGAGAGAATTCTACGAGAGGAAGAGCGAAGAAGGCGAGAAGAGATGGAACGTCAACGGGAGATAGAGCGCAGACAGCGAGAAGAAGCCGCGCGCCTGGAAAGAGAACGGGAAAAACTGAGGCGAGAACGGGAACGGATCGAGCAAGAGAAGGCCGAGTTGCTGCGACTCGAGCGCGAGCGGCAGAAACTCGAGCGAGAGAAACTCGAGCGCGAGAGAATGGAGCTCAAGAGACAGCAGATGCGCCTGGAGGAAAGCAGACGCGCGCCGCCGCCACCGTCCTTAAAAAGAACGTCCAGCGACCGTAGAGATCCGCGGGATGTGTACTTGGAGCCTGAAAGAAAGCGATTAACTACCGAACATAGCCGCAGACATAGCCCGGACAGAATAACCGACAGACGCAATGATATGATCGATCGGGTGTCAGATAGACGATTAGATTCTTCGCCGCCTTCTCGATACGAATCTAGCAGGTAAAATATATAGATAGATTTCGCGCCGTTTTTTTTCTCTTTTGTGTCATCGTTGAGAGGAGCATTGAGAAAATTTTCTTTGTATCTATCGACATAGTAATCACGATAGCAATGTGTGCACTTTGTTTCAGATCCGCTCAAGACATAGGAATGAAAAAGGAATTCAAACGAAGCAGCGAGTTCTCGAGAAGCAGTCGAACGGACAGCTTCTCCGACGTTTCCCGTGGAAGAGAAGTCATAGTACGACGTGAGAGTCTCTCCAGCACATCCTCATCTTTAGATCCTCGACAAGTTAAAGAGAGGTATGTGTGTAAATAACAAAGTTCTTGAGCTTTTTATCAATTTGACGATCGCTTTGTTTTACACTGCTCGTTTTACACAGATATGAACGTCCGAGCAGCACCTCATCTTACGCACGCGAACGCGAAATAAGACGTTCCGATCCGGAGACTCATCGAAGCTCCAGAGACACTCACACGCGCTACAGCGATAGCTTCAAACCGCCGGGATCTAGCACGCCACGTAAGTATGATAAATCGTACGTATATGATAGATGGTATTAATCGACACTATGTATCTCCAAGTGTCATATTTACTTTTTTTTAATCACGTTGATAATTTGTGGCAAACCATTCTTGGATGATTATTCTGGTTTTTTTTCACGCAGGATGTAAGCATTTAAGTAACGGCATAAAATACAGTAGGCAAAAAGATTTCAGATAGATTGTGCACACGACTCGATACACAAATTTGTTTTTGTAGTATCTCTGATTGAATACGTTTCATTGCGCAATGAACAATGTGCGACAGAAATCAGACAGTATACGTGGAAATCCCATATCATAGTTTATAAATAACAGCACGATGCACAATGCGAGAATTACAGAGAAACTCTTAAAGATCTGTGACGCGCAAAAGGATAACTGAATTTTGTTATACATTTATATATTAGGAAAACTGATCATTCACAGCAAAATTAAATGAGCACAAATATAGTACAATTTTCCTATAGATGCGTATTTTTTATACGCAAAATCGGTAATACATTTTACTTTTATGGTACTTAAAAAGTATGGGAGAAGATTCGCGTGTGCGAATGAAGATGATATATTGTCTGTATTATATATAAATTTAATAATTACCTGAATTAAATCTAAGTTCTAAAGTAGATGTCTAAATCTGTATGTGCTAAATCTCAAATATCGGATATATATTGTTTATATAGAACATGATAATTCTGTGCCAAAAATTTCAAAGAGCCACAGTTTCGCATAGAAAATATAAGTAACGTTAACCGAGTTAAAGAACGGAAAGTAAAAGACTAACGACTGATACTTATTTTAAAAAGTACTTTTTTTATATAAGGACTGAGTTTTATAAAATATTTAATTCGTAAGTTTTGTGAGATAAGATAGAACGAAGTGAAATGTTTTTTTGTGATAGATAGAAAGAGATTTCTATGTATATATTAGCTCATACGTGTATATGATAGTCACAGTCTTACACACTTATGATATCTATATATTATGAAACATTTTCTTCTGTGCGAAACAAAATTGTAAAATTATTGCAAACTGGACATTTTTTATATTTAATTAGATAAATATCTAAATTTTTATACATTTATCTTTTAAGTATTTCCGATGTTTTCTATAAAATAAATGTAGAAGTCGATGTCGACGCAAAACAAAAAGAACTTTCGATGTGTTTTGTAGAAAAACTTTATTTCATTCCAAAAATCCAGTTTGTATTCTCTTTTATAAACGTGTATGCTTCATAATAAAAATGAGTTCTCAATTTCTCTTGAGTTTTATTGTAGTTAGTTGAACCTGCTATCAGTCTTACAGAAGTGTATAAAAAAACTTTATTTACATACTTGATTTATATCTACTAAATACTGCATGACGCTCACACATTAAATGTCTTCAATTAATGTTTATTGCAATTTTTATTTTAAATTTTCTCTGGGCAACTATTTTAAACAGACACTTTTTATTATCAAGCATACCAAACGATTTAATGTAACAAAAAAAGAATCCTATAGTTAGTTGACTTTAAGTAAGCCTTTCCCTTCATACAAAAACACATCTGCACCTATATACAAATTAAGTGCTAATTGAGTGCTCAAATTAAAAATTTAGTGCTTGACTCGTTTCAACAGGTTCCCATTTCGGTCGATCAGGTACACATCCTGACTGGTAAGGTTCACATCTGGATCGGTTAGGTTCATCACTAGATCGGTTAAGTTTACATCCTGACCGGTTAAGTTCCATCCTAGCCAATCGAGATGTGAACCTAACCGACCCAGATGTCAATCTAACCGGTCAGAATGTAAACCTAACCGATCGAAATGAGAATCTGTCGAAACGAGTGTAGCATCTAGAAATGGTTAAATTGAGCACTTAATTTGTATATGGTGCGGATGTGTTTTTGTTTGAGGAACTGGCTAACTTAAGAGACATAAGATAGAACATCACATCTCTGAATAAATTGTATACATAAATATTGTAATCTTTCTGCTGAGCAATATTCACATATTCTGTTTTAAGAGAACACTGTGCGTGATTAAAAAAAAATTACACAGCTAAAGTTTGCTAAAATGTATCTTTATTTTATGTTGACGGTATTCTTCTTCAATATAGGTGAGAGTCGTTATGTAGAAAGCAATCGTACAACTAGTGGATGGCACTCAGGACCTACGTCCTCTAAATCGTTTAATTCTGTGACAAGTAGTGGTTCTCGCGATCCCCGAGGTGAGACTTCTAGCTGGAATTCTAGATCGTCTGATAGCGTTAATAGGTGCGTTTTTCATTTCATTTTTCGTATAAAAAAAAATTTACTTCTTTTACATTTGTTCACGAGATTAAAGTGAACGTGCGATTTGTTGTAGATGGAGCAACTCGAGTAGTATGGGAAATACACTGCGACATCCGATTCCGCCGACATACCAAAGCGGACCGATGCAATCTATGGGAATGACCGCGCCGGGAACGGCGCCGTCGTACGAGCGATTCGACGCGTACAAATCGTCAATACCCATGAGAAAATATTAAATTCTTTGCCTCTATACAGATTCAGGAATATTTTCAAGATTACTAGAGTGTTATCTGAGAAATATTAAACTGCGGCGGTGTTTATCAAGACATAAGCTGCGTCCGTTGAATTTGTAAATTACTAATTATCAAATTATCGCGAGAATTGGAGCGTCTAATCTCGAGATGTTCAATATTGTGTCGAGATATTTTTCTGTTTCCAGTTCTTTGAGAATCATATATATAATATATATATGATCTACATAGAATCATATATAAAGAAATCTAGAACTTTTGCTTGATTGATAACGACACTTTCACTTTTAAGGTTCTTGAATATTTCTGTTCCAGTCATTTTTAATTGTGACATCAGAAGTGAGGAAAAGTACTCACAAAATTGTTGCAATTTATGTCAATTTTATCGTATTTTTAAATACTGTTGGCGTAAAAAAAAAAACTTGATGTAAACTGGCGTAAGACAAGAATTCCTATAATTTCTCGCGTCAAAATTCAATATGACTGCAACAACCGCCCACGAGCCTTAATATCTGTTATTGTAATAAATCGAAGAGTCGGTGTATTATTTCAACACAGACTACATCATGTAATTTTGAAAAATCAGCCTAATTACGCATGTTTCTTATTAGTTCTCTTTTTTCTTACGCGCGTTCACCTCCAGCACATAAGATCGCAACGTCTTTAACGCATTTGTCATCGAATAAAATTTTGTACATGTGTTATTACATAGATTCCGCCGTGTCCCCGTAGGGTGAGATGCGATTTATTTGATTGTAAATTGCGTGCCATCCATTTACTTTTACAGACAGTCGAGTCGATCGACATCATCCGAGAAACAATCGGTTTCAACAGGAATGATATAGAGGCTAAGAGCGCGCGTGTTTATCGCGAACAAGTTTTGTCCCGATAAGATGTAACGATAAGATAACGCGTGCGACAAAGTAATTGTTACATCGCATGAATATATATTATATTTTTAAGAGGAATTGTTTTTTGTCTGTCGGTACACATACGTTTGAAATACTCTGTATATTGAATTTTATTTCGCAGAAGACAAACTGTATATGTTAAGTAGTGTGGTGTAGCGCTGCGCTTTATACAGTGGAATACACGACTTGATGTAACGGAATCTGTCACGACGTAAATAAATTTAGGCTGTACTTTATTCTGGTTTCTTCCTACAGTTCTTGGAGGAAAAAGACAAGAATCGCATTATTACAGGCGGTAACAAAACACAGTCGCGACATCTCAATTGTTCACTTTCCCGGATTGATCGCGGGACCGCAAATGACGGCGCAATGATTACAGATCATAGATGGAACTCGCTCCGCGACATTCCTGCGCATCGCGGTAACGAATTGTCAATTTGTAGGCGGAGTATCGGAGCGACAATGGTAGAGGAAACACCACTTTCCCTTGAAGATTAGAGACGGCGTTTCGGAGAAAGAAGGAGAAAGAGCGAGCGAGCGAGAGCGCGCGCGAGTCCCGGCCGGTTGCTCCTCCATCGAGAGTAAAGTGTGTCGAGGTCTTTTCACGGACAGTCGCTGTCCATCCGTCTCGAGCGACCGGTGATTACACGCTGCCATCCTTTGTGTCGATTAAGATTTTTTTCTATACCGCTTGTACTCTTTTCCATCTTACAGTCAATTATTTTTGTACTCTCTCTTGCACACACACACTCTTTCTCTCTTTTTCTCATTTACTTACTCCTCGCTGTTTTTCCTCCGTCGCTCTCGACACAACATGCAGAACTCGTTGGTTCTAATCGCGCGCCGACACTCTTAGTTAAAATAATTTAGCGCCACGTACCCCAAACTATCAAAAGTGCGTCGTGATAGTGGCACAAACGCTGGGGATGTCTGCAGGATAACAGCTTTTTTTCTGTTGAACGGAGAATGTCGTCGACAATAGTTCTGAGTAAGTGATACGCTTCTACAGATCCCTTCGCATCTGCGAGTGTTTATAACTGTTCGCGCGAGGGTGTAAAAGTAAACGGGGTGCCGTAACGTTTGATCGTCGCGATGGCACGTGCCATGCCGCTGGCTAATTTGGTAACAAAACGTCACGCAAAGTGACAGTGAATTATTGATGACGTCGTGTGTACGTGTGTGTGATTCGTAATTTAAAAAGTGAAAACGATACGTCTCGTGCACCGATGAAAATTCCGTGGGGTAAGAAAGCGATTACGATATTTACATGTCTCTTCAGCACGCATTTTCACGATCGCTTTCTAAACGCTTTTATCTGTTATTTTCTCAATTATAAACTATATAAAATACTGAAACACGTATAAAAGCACCCAAGTGCGTATAACAAACTGAAGTCCAAAGAAGAGAAAGTTCTCTTTTCAATTTTTTTTTTAGAGAAATTGCATAGTAATTTTTTAAATATAAACTATATAGAGAAGTTTTACATATTCTCAAGCGATTGCTTTTATGTACGAGTTTGCAATTATGGTTTTGATTTTTATTTTAATTCGCTGCGAACATGTTTCGCGCGTATTTACGCGCGTAGGTAAAAATGGATATGGCCTCAATTATATGCGTTTATGAATTCTGTGTCTCATGCATAATTCGATTCTCACTTTCTCGAATTAGTTTGTTGTCTAACGACACAAAGTCTCGGGTGACCTACTGACAAAACAAAACACCGCGGGAGTTCTTCAGTTTTCTCACGCAATACGATCACACAATCGATAGTGCGCTAACAGCATTTCAAGATTAAGTGGCACAGTGTTCTCGCGAATTAATTATAAAACAAATCTATCGCTGTTACACGTGTGCATCAGATCACACAATCTGTTGGCAGATCAGAAGCAATTGTATAGAAATTGCTGCAAATTGCTAGTTTTTTGATGACAATGTAGTAAGTCGAGCCAGCTGAAGGCCTTTTTTTTTTTTTTTTTTTAACTTTTCGCGTGTTTTCACATTTTCACTACGATCGACTGGTGAAACGCAACACGCCGACGCACAAGACATTAGAGCCGTGTTAGCTGAATGATGCGTCGTAATGCGTCGCCGACAACGACTTTAATGCTCGAAGGAAGATGGATTTATCTTTACAATATGCAGTAAAACAGATGGATCAAAATTTCTAATGTACAAAAATCTTCAGAATGTTTCGAATGTTTTTATATTCGTTAATGTCTCCAACAGAGCTTCTTCTACCTAGAATTAAGAGAAAAGATAAATATATTCATCTTTGATAACTTTAACACAAACGCACACACATAATCATGAAAATTATAGTAATCATTTATTATTGTGTAAACTGAGACCTGAAGTGATGCAGTGCTACTTTTTCACACCCGCATATTGCGAAGCGATTTCGATACACGTTATCAGGAACGTTCTAGTAAGGTTTGCAGCCAAGATAAAAGAAGCCTCAATACACGCCCGAATCGCGCCTGAAATTTGTTTACAAAAACATTATCGGTCTGATTTGACTCAATCTCGCAGAATTACTTTAAAATTCTTCTGTCTTACAATTCTTTTTACAATATTACTCGGTTCTGATTGTGATATTTTGTTCTAGATTTTCTCTCAGTTCTCTTCGAAAAGAGCGAAAACGAATATTACACTAACACGTCTTGAGAATCAGTTTTCGTTGTTTGACCGACAAAAATCTCACAGAGATTCGGGAGAACTCTCTTGCTTAGATTTTCCCGGATGAAACACTCATTCCGAGCAATTATTCCAAGAACGCTCTCCGGATCTGAACGCTGAGCCGGACCTGTTTTAAGATAAATTGTCCTCTCCTCGTGTATATATCGGGCAACATGAATCAGTGAACGGAAGAAGAAAGACACACTTTCTCCCCGGGCAACTTTCACCGTCGATGAAAGAAGCTCCGACGCGCGCCCGATGCCTGTGTAACCAGTTCTAAAAAATCTTACTTCAACACGCAACCAGACATGTAATTTTGTAATCAAACACGTCCATCGCGACGCGATCCTTGATCTCGGACCTCGAGTCTCTTTCCTCTTCGGGGAAAGAAATACGGTCTGTATACGAATAAGCGACTTTTACATTAGCGTCTCTGTTGTGCATCATGAAAAAGACTATTTTTCTCTTGCAATTCAGGTCACGCTATTGTCACACTGTACGAGACCGACTATATTTCGGGTCTGTAATAATAACAACTGAGCGTCTTTTGTCTTCTTTTTTTAGTTCCTCAATTATATGTTAGAAATTCGGTTCTTCTCATCGGGAAGTTCAAATCACCGGAACCGCATCAAAGAATTACTCAACAACGATCTCTTAGGAACATGTCCAATGTAGTGTCCTTGTTTTTGCAATACAAATACTTCCGAGATTTTTGACCGAGTATTAACAAACAATTTTTTTTCATATCTATATTTAAAAAAAATAAAATAATGAGATTGCGCATACACAATCAATATATTCTAATCAAATCCGTTCTAATCGATTGATATTTACGAACTTTCGACATGCTTCTGGGAGGAATTGGAAAGTTGAGAGTGCTGCTGCAGCTTTTCCATATTACGTAACACACGAGATGACGCCGCTCGGTTAAATCTGGGCGACGGTATTCCCAATGACATGTGATTACACACGCGGATGATTTCGTAATTGTCACGAACAAACATACAACGAGATCATTTCTCTTATCTTACGCTTGAGGAACGCCTGTAATTCACGTAATAACATATTTGCGTTTCAGGCCTCTGTGTAATATGGAGCCTGTTCGCCGGCTCTGCCTCGTATACCGGAGAGGTCGTGCATTACCGCAGTTATCGTAAGTAGCTTAGGCTTAGGTTTCCCCGACACAAAAGTGGCACTCGTTAACGTTAACATCCAATAACGTACGCGCTGTAATTTTCGTGTTATACACGCGATGAATTTCCACTGCGCGTCTCGACACGCATCCGTCATCGTCATCGCGTAATTTAAATTCCTCTCTGGCGAGTGTCTCTTGCGGACACTTTCGAGAAAGGAATGAAAGTGAAGCGCAAACTCGAGAACAAAGCTGCGATTTGTCGGAATAATTATGTCATGCACTTGCGGTTTTAACGACGACGAGGATGCTGTCGTGCGCGAGCTTTCGCAGAAAATTAATGTAATAATATATCACTTCATACGACATTGCACAGCACATGGATACAGAAACTCGTACGTCCCGTCGACGGGAGGATGGTCGTATTCCTGGAACGCCGGGCCAAGCAGGTCGGACAGACCGGTGTATCGTAGAGACACGCAGGTGCGCCCTTATACGCGGTTGGTGAAGGTCAAGCAAGAGCAGAGCGATCCTCTGGTGACCATCAGCGAGACTCTGGGCGCCTTGAACACCGTGGGCAACTACATCGTCAACATGACGAAAGGCGTCGAGATCTTGGATCATCCACCGAAGGAGTTGCCCTCGGCGATCTACACTATCTCTAAAAATATTCTTGGTAATGCTGAAGAAAATAACGCACATTATCTCTGTAAAACTTACTCTTATTATTATAAAATGATTAATTTTACATGCCTTGGATGTTAAATCGGAATAATGAATTTCCGAAACGTTTGCTTTTCCTAGGCCGTAACGTAACAGACAGCATAGCTCCTTTGGTACGCGGTGTTGCACTGCCATTGAGACAAACGATTACATCCTCCACCACACAGACACCGCTGATCCAACAGCAACAACAGGAAGAACTCGCCAACAGAGACAAGGAGTCCGCTCCATCCGTATGCACAACCGCCGAGGGCGGACCCGGAAAATGCCAAGATCTCAGTAATTGCCCGCACTTGTTGCTCGATCTCACCAAGCTGAGGCAATCGTTGTGTTTTAAGAGCCTGTTCGTACCGGGAGTTTGTTGCCCGATAGACAAAACTGGCAATCCCTCTGTTTCCACGTAAGCTTTTTACTGGCTATTCGTTTTACTTCTCTTTTACAGTTTAAATTGTATAAAATATAATACTATCCTCGATGTATTAAGTAAAAGAGACACTCAGGCGAATGAACGCTGTGTAGTACTAATGGCGGCACATCTTCCGGTATCGGCACAAGTGAACATCCTCCTCTTCGACCGATGATTCGACCAACGAAACCAGCTACACCACGTCCGATACCACTGTATCCAGTGACACCCACGATTGTAAAACCTATCGCGCAAATTGTCCCATCGCCCGATTTATTATACAACAATACAAATGGTTTTGAAAGTGTTGGCACGATTGACAACAATTTTATTAAAGATGACGAAGGTACGTTTTAATATATTTACTTTTTAATTTGATAAATCGTCTTTTTTTTGGTTTACGAAAAAGATTAATTTGTTTCAGAATGCGGAGTAAGAAATTCAGGTAAATTCCGCGTGGTCGGAGGCGAGGAAGCCTTACCTGGTCGTTGGCCTTGGATGGCGGCGATTTTTCTTCACAGTTCTCGGCGAACGGAATTCTGGTGCGGAGGATCGTTAATAGGATCGCGTTATATTCTCACCGCCGCTCATTGCACGCGAGATCAACGTCAGCAGCCGTAAGTTACGTTGAGCGATACATAAATCCACTATTACATTAATCCTATTTCCTGAAACACAAATATTGCATCTGTATTCAATTCTTAAAAAAACGTAAATTTTTTACAGATATATTATACCTTTTATATTTTATGTGAAATGCATATTTTACAGATTTGCTGCTCGTCAGTTTACTGTGCGTCTCGGCGATATCGATTTGGAGAGAGACGATGAGCCCTCGTCACCAGAGACCTACGCCGTGAAAGAGATTCACGCTCATCCGAGATTCTCACGCCAAGGTTTTTATAACGACATAGCAGTTCTCGAGCTCACAAGACGCGTGAAGAAGACCCCGTATGTGATACCCATTTGTTTGCCGCAAGCGCGATTCCGCGGAGAATCATTCATCGGACATAGACCCACAGTAGTAGGCTGGGGGTCCACTTATTACGGTAATTAAATATATTTCTACAAGGCGTAATATGTGATGTGATTGTTATTGAAACAATAAAATACGACGGTGTATAATAGGTGGAAAAGAGAGCACTGTGCAACGACAGGCGGTCCTGCCGGTGTGGAGAAACGAGGATTGTAACGAGTCTTATTACCAGGATATCACCAGCAATTTTTTGTGCGCGGGTTACAATCAAGGTGGCAAGGACGCGTGTCAGGGTGATTCGGGTGGGCCACTTATGTTGCGTGTCGAGGGTCGATGGACACAGATCGGCATCGTCTCGTTCGGCAACAAATGCGGCGAACCCGGCTATCCCGGCGTGTACACGCGTGTCTCCGAATATATTGATTTCATTAAAACCAAGATGAAGTTTTAAGGAATTGCGATTTAACATATTTGTATTATTTTCTGATGTATTTCCTGCATTTCTTGTTACGCGAAAAAAGTAACTTAAAGAAATTTAACGTGGGACCGAACGTGGTTCCACGTAGAAATACGTTACGTGCCAAGACACTTGATATTTGTATTGCAAACATGTATCTTTTTTTATTGTTTTGATTTTTTCATAATTTCGAGTATATGAATATCAGATATAAGCGCACTTTTCTTCTACTTATAGTAAAGTATATCTACAGTTTAGAGAAGTGCCAAAATGTAATGTACATTACATGCTGTTTTTACGGTTTTTAAGATAGTCGTTTCTTTTTATTACATTTGTAAATATACAGCGGTATTTTCGAGATATATATGTATATATATATATGTATATATAAATATATACACATATATGTATATGTATATACATACGTACAGAATCATCTATATACACTGGAAATGCATCAGTGTGCATCATTTATGTATGTCCATTAAATAACTTATAAATAAATCATTATATCATTCCATGTTTATACTTTTTGTGTGTTCACAATATGCAGATCGAATTTTACATACATTTTCGCAGTTTCTAGTTCTTTGGTTGCAGCAAAAACACTATATAATAACACACGATATAAGTTTACGGGAGATATCACATTTCTTGCGCGAATGCGCAGTTCGACAAGGTCGAAATGAAGATCGTTTAATAGATACAAAAATGATATATGCTAACTAATGAAATATTACATATTTTCATTAGCAGCGCTGCGGAATTACGATAAGGGAGTTTTATATGCACATTCTGTGCACATAGGCACATATATTTTTCCCTATAATCATATAGTTTAAACTTTATACCTTTTGTTTGTCGTTATCCTTTAAATTGTTTAACGCTTTTTGAACCAACACTCCCAGATTCTTCGGCAGACTCATCTGTATCGATTGCAATTGTTGCATAACTTGACTCTCCGGCGAAGAGTTGCATTGTATACTATTTTTATGAGTTATAATATTATTCTCCTCAATATTACCCGTGTTATCGTTGCTCGTTTGTTCCAAACTGTTAAATTCATCGTCGCCTGCATAAATATAAATGTGAATTTAATGTGAGTTTTACGAATATATTAAAAAAAAAAGAAAATTTTTCACAATTATTGCTTACATTTTAGATCGACATTAGCACTTGTGTATCCTTCCAAGAGTTTCATAGTCGGCGATTGTACCGCACTGTCTAATTCACAAATCCTCAATGCCAATATTCTGCAAAAAGCAAGATTTAGAAATATGCTAATTTGTTTTAGAACTGTAAATTCGATTGATATTAAATTAGGTATTTACTTGTTAGCTTTTTTCTGATGCGCCAAAGCCAAAGTCTTATCGTTCAAAGCTTCCAGCAAGGCTGTACAAAGGCAACGTAGATCAGTGACAGCAGCGGCGGATTTCTGAGGTGGTATATAAGAACTCTCTTGAAGAAGTTGTTCGACTAAAACAAAAAAATTTTATTCTGTTCTACTCAGAGATTTAATCTTTCGTATATATTAGATATCTTACCTTGCTTGTGAGTCATCACTGTTCCAGCTGCGGAATTTACTCCCAACTTAATAGCTCCCTTAGTTCTTTTACTATCCAGCATGCTCTAGCAAAATTGATCATCCGATAAACAATTGCACAAATTGAATGCACATTATTGTTTGATCGTTGTCAAAACTTACTTTGTACTTTGACAGAGATTGACGCGTGAGTTCCTTCTCCTCAAGTAACTGTTGCAGTCTTTCTTGCAGATATCTGGAAAGTTTGTATTAGAAATAGAATTCACACATATTTACCACAATGTACATATGTACAATCGTTCATTATCAATTACCTGTTCTCATTAATTAGAGCATCCAAATCAACTGGCTTGGAAGCACTCAGAGCTTTAGATAGTTCGTGATTTAAACGATGTGCTTTACACTTGAAGGCATCCCTTTCCATTTCCAATTCGTGCTTCTCATCTAATACTGTCTGTAGATCTGTTTGTAACTGTGAACACTATGGAACAGAAACTAATGTTAATAAAATTAATTTGCAAGGTGTAAAGTCGGTAAATAATTGATGTAAATTGTACACTTACTTTTAAATTTAATTTTTCTAACTGTTCTATCATTTCTTCCCTTTGATGCATGGTTGGCGCGAGTTGAGCATCCTGCTGCTCAACTAATATATGATTGTTGTTTTTACGCAATGCTTTAATATCACCCTCAGCATCCGATAGTTTTTGCCTTAACATTTCCACTTGCAGCCTGAGACATTTGTTCTGTTCCGTCGCTTCTGCCAATAAATCTGAGGTTCTGAAATCGTCGTTCAAGTTATGGCTCCTGGAAAAATACTTCGTTAAACTATCAGAAAACAAAACTATAACAAAGTATCTAGCATATTTGAGATATCTGTTTGCATCTTTTCTGTCACACATTTGCTTCTTCAAGTGCAAAAGTCTCTCCTGAAGTTGTTCCGCCATTGTTTTGAATTGATCCCGCTGTATCCTGCATTGCTCCAGTTCTTCGCTCAACAATATAAGCGCTTCCGATTTCATTTCCAGCTTTCTTCTTAACATTATCTGCAAGAAAATGCACAAATGTTTTGATGAAAAGAATACGGACATTTAATGAAAGTAGTTTTTGAAATTATCTAAACAATTATCTCGTTATTAACTTACTGTAGTTTCTGAATCGTTGTCATTAGAATTATTTTTTTTAATGTCAACAGATTTTCCGTTCATTGTAACATGTATTTTAAAAACTATATTCAAAGACACATCAAGGATTTACAGCAGTGACACGCAAATGACATTTCTGCATCGATCGCGAAGACGCTTCGCGCAGCGAGCAGCCTGCACGCGAAGTCGCTTATCTTAACGTATGTATACATATGTGCATAAATATAAGATCGACCGAATTGGAACTGACCACTCACATTAGAACACAAGCAATTCAGCGGACAAAACCGCGTGACACGCATCTAAGAAGAGACGCGATAGCCAATCATCTTGTTGCTTTTTTTATGAAAGCAATTTGCTGATTGGCTTCTGCGTTGTTTCTTGTCGCGTTCTGTGTGAAAGAGTCGATATGACGTGCTGCCGTGTGGAACACGTTGAAGAAAGGTTATGACCTGAGGGACGAAATCGTGCACGTTGTCGCGAGGGGCATGACTTCCCTCACGTACACTCACGTACTCGCATTTCGATAGTTAGCGCGTACAACTGCGTTTCGGTCGAGTTCAAAGTGCGTAGGGAATAACCTCATTTAAGCACAATGGCAGATTCGGATCATAAGATTGAAGCTGATGAAGCTAAACCGAGTAAAAATCCACAACATTCCGATTCAGACGATTCTGATTCAAACAATCCTGATTTGGTCCGTCCTGTTGTGATCCAATCTCTTCATTTGCCCCACGTTCGCAATGAACAAGACAATCCTGATTCAAACGATTCTGATGACGGTCAGACATTGGTAAAAGTAGCCCAAGACGAAGACACGTTGCTCAAGCTAATTGCGAAATACGTCACTTCCATTGCTGACGAAGCGTTTACACGTGACGATCATCTCTTCCGAGTCGGAGTCTCAGGTGATTTCGAAAGTCTCTTCGCGGATAAGACAGTTTTACATTGTGTTTTTATCTTTCTCATTTTGTCTCTTTCTATCTTCAAATGCCGCAACTTCTGCATGAAATCAGCATTAGTAGTGTCATCATTTTGATTAAAAAAATGCTATCTCATTCTTCTTTTGATAATCTGATTCATACAACCCTGAAAAAGTATCACTTATAAACTTTTATTTGAAATTGACAAAATTATTTTAATTGTAATTAGTAATTTGTTTGCTCAGGTGGTTCAATGGTAACATTGTTGACTAAGGCTCTGATGAACATTCAAACTCAGTGGCAAAACTGGCGATTCTTCTTCTGTGATGAACGAGTAGTACCCTTTGGGGATTCAGAATCTACTTTTGGTTTTTACAAAAAAAAATTTTTAGATAAAATACCTGTTACTGAAGATCAATTTATAAAAATTAATCCTGAACTTGATGGTGAGTGATCAGTAATCTATTTCCTTTTTTTTTTTTATAAGATTATTCTTTCTACTTTCACTCATTCCACACATACTTTACTAAAAAGAAAATTTCCAGCATGTGTAGTTCAGATAGATAAACAAATAAATTACATACTCCTATTCAAAGTTACTTAATTGCTATCTAGCAAGAAAGTCCAGTTTTCATTATTATTATGTTAATTGTTGCTGTATGTTTACAATTATTCTATTTAGTATGGTAAACAGTTTTAATTACTTTACATATTTTTATACTATATAATACTGTTATATTTATTTTTATCATGTTGTATTTATTTATTGATATTCGTAGCCGAGAATGCTGCAAAGGATTACATTCAAAAAATGGCTTTCTTCTTCCCGCCGGATAGATTACCACAGTTTGATTGCCTGATGCTGGGCTTGGGTCCGGATGGACATACATGCTCGCTCTTCCCAGGACATCGGGCTGTCGACGACGAGAACGTGTGGGTTACATGGGAGTTGAATGCGCCGAAGCCACCTCCCAGTAGGATCACCTTTACTCTGCCGGTTATCAATAATGCTCGCATGTGCATATTTATCGCTACTGGTGAGAGCAAGGCCGACATAGTCAAGGTAATTACTTTTCTGTTAATTTAATTTTAAATTTACGATATGAAAGATTAAAATGATAATAAGATTTTTAATGTGATTTTTTCAAACAGAGAATCTTAGTGGATGAGGATATGGATTTACCAGCCAGCAAAGTGATTCCGGACACTGGCAAACTGATCTGGCTACTTGATTTAGGATCAAACGCGCTAACTAATTTCAAAGTGAAATAAAACACTGGCCAAAATTAAGATCATCATTGAGTTTATATATACAAGAGTTTTACATTCCACTTAAGATCACTCTATATAATTCCACTGTCTTTATTTAGTTCGATACTTGTACTATGTGCACTTTCATCATCACACTTTTTTTATCAAAAAGAAAAAGATGGGATTTTCAAATAAGCGATATACGCTCGTAACAAAGATATGTAAAACTTGTTTCTAAGAAAATAATTTCAAATAGGATATCTATGACTGATCTAAATCATTTGTGTCGTTTTGTATATGATAAGAACAATGTACAATGTTTTGTCATTACAAATCAACACTTGTAAAAAGAGAAAAAGAGGTACTAAGAAAATAAACTTTACAACATGTAGTTTTGGCAACAAAATATGAAATTTTATACGTAGCAAAACGCAATGCAAACATATAGAATTACAGACAGAATAAATTTTTATTATTTTAAATATCTGTGATAACTACTGTAAATTTATTTTTTATTTAGATAAGAAAAGAAACAGGAAAAAAAATTGAGCAAGTTTTCTCACAATGTTGCAAAGAACTGATTAAAAGAATGAGGTCGCGATAAGGAACACATTTGAATATATAGAGTACCTGATTATATAGAGTGCAATAAAAAAAAATCACAGAAAATTCTTGTGATTCTATTTTCAATAAAATCTTAATAATAATTTTAGTAGAATATTTGTTTTATTTCGATAAATTATACCCCAAAAATTTATATTTACGATGTAGGATTAAATTTGAAGTCTGAATGAATGCGAAACTGTTACTATTTATTCTTGTCGAATGCCTGTCATACAATAATTTAATCGCTAAATAATAAAAATAACTTTACAAGTTTAAATATTATTTTCAAGATATATATAGCTTTTAGTTTAATACATAATAAAAACGTGCAGAACTGTAGTAGTATTTTCAATTCGCACAATTAATAAATATTATATAAAAAATTGTATGTATATATATATATATATATATATATATATATATATATATATATACAATGTGTGTATATTATATGCACATATATAAATTAACATATTTACATTTTTGTGATAAAATGTCAATCTTGGAACATAACTCACATACAATAAGTACTTGTAATAACAATTTTAAGATAATAAAGTCAGTGCAAGGAACTTCTATTTCTCAATGTTATTAATAAAAATTTTGTTAAATTGCTCAGCTAAATCACAAAATTCAATTAAATAAAAACAATAAAAGATGAATAATATTGATATTCGATGAATAATAACATATCACATGTACAAACACATACTGTAACTTTATTGTTGCCCAAAACAGTATTTATAGTACGTAAGTTATTCACTATCTTTCAAATATTTATCTAATAAACAACGCGTCTAACTGTACATACATTTATAATACATGTAAATACATAATATACATAGCTTGTAAGTCGCGATAGTCGTTCTAGGGGAATGAATGGTAATAACCGGAACGTCCATAAATCGCAGCAGTTTACAAAGTTAAGTGACATGCGTACCAAGTACTAACAAAGTCGAGATAAAACTGAACGCCGTGTGATTTACAATACAATAATTAATACTACGAAATTATGCGCAAAACTCAATCTATTGGATCACAGAAAAAGCTATTAAAGAAACATAAAATAAGAAAAAAATTGTATATAGTCAAGAGGTTTTTTTATTTTTTCTTTCTTGTAGATAGGAAGTTTTTCAATTAAAATATTCAGAATAATTTTTATACGGAGAAAGAAAATAAAATTATACTTACAAAATTCTAGAAGAACTTTCTCAAGAAAAAACATGAATATATGTTTTATCTGTATAAAAATTTTATTCTAAATATTTCAATTAAAATTTCCTTTCTACAAGAAACAAATAAATTATTAATGTATTGATAAATTACGTAAAATCTTTGAAGTTTTTCAAAGACTTTATATACCAACAGATTAAGTCATTTCACAGAGCAATAACTTCGTAGATTGAAACACATCGCGTTAACGAGAAATTACGCGAAAATTCAACTTACAGTCATATACATATCACAGTATTATACATCTCGATTTTTTCACAATTAAAATAGTGTCTAGCGAAGTTGACATCTATATATAATAATGACTTTTTGCAAAAATTTGATTTTTTTAGTAGTTCTTAAAAGTGTGATCTTATTATTAATTCTATTTTCTTTTATTTTCCTTTAAACTTATTTTTATTGTGTGTGTGTATGTGTATCTATATATAGTATATATATAATATATGAAATAATTGTTTTTTCATTGTTTTATAATTGTAGTAGTCAATTTTTAAATATTATAATATAGTTTTTGCAAAAACTAATGAATTTATACACATAATATATTGTTATAATATAAAATTTAAATGGTATCATATCAAATCTACAGGAAAACTTATACATTTCATAAAATATATGTAGAAACATTTTGTACTGACTAATCCTTTGAACTGCGGCATTGTTTTAACTGCATGGTTGGTAATCTCTTATTTGTATTCTTTCAGAAGAATTTCGGCGGAAACACTGGCCTTATCATTGATAATACTAAGTGGACTTTGTATGCAAAGGTTACGTAGTTACGTACAGTTACGTAGTGTGGATGTGTATGCGTATGTATACAAGGTAATAAATCTATAGAACGTTTGCAAAAAAAAATATGACATATACACTGTGTCCGCAGTTAAAGGAGAAAACATTTCTATCGAAAAACGAAGTTTTATACAAAATAAATTATCGAGAGAACTGGCCTGTCTCCTATTTTTTATAATGATGTTCAAAGTTTGCTTTTACTTTGTTGAAGACAACAAAAGAAAACCAACAGTCATTACATAATACTTCGTTTGATACGCGGACTTTACTCAATGAAATTAGAACATATAATACACGATAGGAATTCTGGAGAAAAAATCACAACATATAAACGTTTAATTCTTTGCAGTTATTTTTATTAAGTTATTAATATTAAAATGTTAAAAAAAATATACTAAAATCTTACTAAATTAAAATGACTGTGAAAGAGAACGCTCGATTAATCGGAAAAACGATAGTTTAGAACAATAAATGAATAAACGCCGCTATTTTCTTACTTAGTTCTTCTTTCGATATAGACAAACAAGAACTTATCTTTTTATATCGATAATCATTACCTTGTTGAGAGAAGAAATAGGAAAAAATAGATGAGAGACATAGAGAGATAGAGAGAGAAAATAAGTTAATTGAATTAGTCAGTTACCTAGTATGTATGTTCATCACGTCATTTTGACGCCTAACATTTCCCGAAAATGTTCGTAAACTAAGTAACTAATAGAGGCGGAAGGTGCGACCTGTAACACAAAATTATATTCTCGTTACTTATAATTAAATGAACAATTTCATATTTGTTGCATGTTGCATCAGTTTTGTACCTTGAGAAAATTGGGTGTGAGACCGCGGTACAGGCCGCGTATTCCTTCACGGTTGAGAATGTCTTTGAAAACGCCTATCATAGTATTAGGTGATTGATCAGGTACGATCTGGGCCTGCAATCGTGTCCGTACAAGTGCCAACGGATATGAACAGACCTGACCCGCCGTAGTTGCGGTGATGCTACACATCAACTTGACCCACCATGCCGGTTCTTCCGTCTTACTGTGCGTACGTAGATAATTTTTCTTCAACGTCTATAAATGCATTTGACTATTACCGAAACAATTTTAAATATTTATCAAGAGATCAAGTCGTGATATTGATTTCGAATAATTGTGAAAAAATATGTAAAACATTATTTGTTTTGCAGAAATACATTTTGAAAAGGCGCCAACATCAAATAGGATCGAAAAACAGTTTTCAGAATCAACTTACTTCGTAGACGGTCAGTTCAATGCCAGCATAAGGAAGTATTCCTATTAAATTAGGTACATAACCTTTGTAAAAAGATATTAAACCACCTTGTTTGTATATTTTCTTAGCCGCATCAGCAATACCGTTGAATTCGCTCGTTTTCCGCAACGCAAATCTTGTTTTCAGCACCTGCGCGAAATCATTGTTGCATTTTTGTTTGCATTTTCTATATTCTACGTAAGAAAAAAGCATAATCCACCGAAGTGGACATAAGAAATTGCGAGATATACCTCGAGGGGATAGACGACTGACTGGCTAATTCCGCCGGCCGTGGATCCAGCGCAGAAACGTTCGTACATTTGAATCTCGCGTCCATCGTCGCCCGCCTTGATCACTTGCTTCAAGTGCTCGTACGACATAAACTTGAGCGCGTGTTCCGGTGCGATCTTGAGCACGTTAATGCCATTTCCGCGCCATAGACTGAGTATGCCACCCTCACGCAGCATGTACCTGAAGCAACTCATGATATTGCAGTGTCGTGTGCCGTGGACCTGCAAGGATGATCGGACGGATTCTCTCGTCGTATTAAAACAAACTAGACATATGTACTCGCACGCTTAACGCGTCGTCTTACGCAAATTATATTTCGTAACAATGCAAACAGACGCACATATTAGAAGTCTTGAGCGCATTTATATCGCTTAGAGAGATATTAGCACAGCTAAAATATTTTTCTTTAAAAAACTAGGCTGAAAGCAATGGATCCAAAACTGTTCGTGTAATATAAATTTTGAAAGAGATTTATATAAAAACTTACCTGCAAGTAGACCTTAACGCGGTCGAGAGGTGCGGTACAGGTACGTGATACCGTACCTGCTATACTGCCAGATACTAAGTGCCGCCACCATATTCCCGATACCATTTCACCTTTTGTGAATTCTTCGGGGATGCCAATATCGTCCCCAATGTCCATATACTGTAAATATAAAGAAACATTTTCTATGAATACACATATAGGCGTACACATGCATATACATGCAAACATAACTTGAACTTTTAATACTTGTATTACTTAAAACAAAGATCTTAATCTTCCTTATAAAATATGTATATTAAACTAAGATACACATACATATATACATTTTATATATATTTTGTTCTTTATACATTTTTTCTCTCACAAAAATCTAACTTTTACTTTACAGATTCAAAGCAAGATGTTAGTTACTTTCCACCGACTTTTAATACAAACATTTAACTGGACGAGATATAAGATTGATCATTATCACGTTCGAAACACTACGACAAAAGATATAAAGATCACTTGGAGGGATCGCTCTTATCAGTAGCATGAATAAAATATAAAAGTATTGTGTAGCACTTCTACGAAAACGATCACATCCAAACACAATAGACTTGTTACGTTACGTGTTGCATTACAGACATAACGCAATATTGTAATTCAAAACCTCGCGTGTACTACTATCGAATTGAAGGATCGAGGAGTTTTAACTCAAACACTCGTGATGACATATTTTTAGTTGCATAAAAATTTCTGCATAACAACGTACACACTGATAACGTTCCGAGAATTCATCCTGCGAATCATTTGACAGAAACTCGGTCATTGCACAAACAATTTCACGCAACTTAGCCGAGTGTTTTGTATTTTTGCGAATTTAGCCAATTTCGCAGACATAACTTGTGATGTAATAATTTTGCGGAATCGCGACCGGACTCGACTTTCGTGTCGATAACGAAATCCTAACAGTATTATATTTGGTACAACGGCGTGCGATGTCGTAAGTGGCAAGATGTTAAAAATGACAAGAAATCACGAGTCACCAAACGATAAGGTCCATTACGAACCGAGACACTCTGCCCAGCATTTTCTCAACTCGACTGGGAAATGTGCCAGACAGGAAGAGCACAGATATAGATATCTCAGGTTTGTTCTCTTTGGTTACATTTTCGACATTCGAAATACACACAACCATTACAAATAAAAACAAAAAAAAGAACAGAGAAAAATATGATCAGTCTAATACAGGTGATATAAACATTTAAAATTTGATACAGCCCACGTTTGTTTCGCGCATGCTGTCCTACTTTCTTTCTTAATAAACTTGACCTTTGATTGGCTGTGACTTTTTTACTTACCCGTTGCAAGAGCTCATGATAACTCCGCAGGAATTCGGCGCACACTTGAGACGTGGACGGGGTGCTGTCGTGACCGAGAAATCCCGGCTCCTTTAAAGCGTACATGTTGAAATCAGCTGTAAACGCGAGACACGAATTCACGCACACGCCTGTCGCGTGAAACTTTCCGCGCTGTTCCGTCACTTTTGGTTCCTTCTTGTTTTATATTTTTTTTTTTTTTGTGTGTTGCTTTTTTATCTCCGTTCTTCAACTCCCCGACTGTTCAGTTTCATTCAGTTTCCGTCTTTCCTTACTTGTCCTTCTAATTCTTCTGTTTATTTCCTTCATAAAAACCACAACGGCACTTTTTATTTCTTCACTCCCTCGCTAATCGCAATTATTTATATTCTCACTGATATATTTTAGTCACGTGGTTGCCAACCAGGGTCACGCTTACTCACAATCAGTGAAGTCAACCATGCTTGCACACACTTCTCTGTCGTACTTGCGCGGAGTCTGCACTTTCTCGAACTTTCAGGAACTTTCTATTCCGCAAGAAATTCACTCTGATTGAGGTTACACGAATTTCCAATAATTTTCCACTGTTTCTCTTCGTTATTTTTAAATCTAGCAGCTCAAGCGGAAATTACGACTGCTCGAAGTGACTTATCGGTTATTGAGACGATCGTCAGAAGTGTTTCCGATGATTGCGAGAATTCCTCGATAGAAAACCGGACGAGCACACGTGATGAAAAGCGTATAAACCAGGATAAAAGGTATTTGTTTATCTCTTGAGCGATCTTGTACAAGACTGAGGAGAGTAGAACGAGCTACGAACCGGCGATTCGAAGGCTCGGAGTCCGATCGTGAGACTGACGAATACCAGCTCAGCATGCAGACATGAGGAAATTCCGGACACGAAGATAACGCCCCACCAATGCGAGAAACGAGCCTGAGCAGTGTCTGCCTGTCTGCTCCCTTCTCTTCACTTCTGTCGTTCATCTTTGGTCGTTTATTCCTTGACGTCACACACATACGCGTCATCGAAACTAATTTGCGTGATAACAGTTCCAAAGTTCCACACAAACATACAGTCCGTAAACTTATTATTTGTCCATAAACTTATTTTTTCTACACATGTAATGAAATAACGTCCCAAAACACTTATCTGAAGTGTTACTTTGAAAATAATACATAACAAATAATTCTGACCTGAAGCATTTTGTCAGACCGGTTTCTTCATATGTAAAAATTTGGCCTTTTACATTTATCGAAATTTCTGAATTTTCTAGTAGTCTACCATATGTTTCACATAAAGCGTCGATGTACGACAAACTTCGAAATCACTGTATATATGTATGTGTATTGAACAAAAATGTAAAGATAAATGTAAAGATTACAAATATAGTGTACGCTCACCGTGGTGTGATGCCAATATTCGATGATGTCGGATAAATTGGTACTCGGTGCGTAGAGGAGAAAGTCTCGCCATTCGTTGAAACTGATCTTGAGGCTCCCATCCTGGTCCATCCTTTATACAACACGACAAATTTGTCATATAATAAACAGCATTAACAATAAGTGCAAAATAAAAAAAAATTAAAAAAAAATAAAAATAAAAAAAAAAACAATTTAATACCAAGAATATTACCGTTGTAACAACTTCGTCGCTTCTTCCTGCGCTATTTCTATCCCCAATTCTTTAAAAGCTTTTATTAGTTCTTCCAAATCTATCCTGCCTAGAAAACACAAGAACATTTCCATACACATTTAAATATGTACAAAGTAGATATAAAAACTTGAATTATTTAAACTTTGATACATATCGAACAGAAAAATATATATGACACTTGTTTTGCATCGATGAAAGTCGTAATTTTTCATCAATTTTCCCAGTTTCGAAATCGATCTTTACACTTAACAGTTGTTTACCATCTTTATTCTTGTCGAGGTGGGAGAACTGCAACCGAAGATTTTTTTCGTGTTCACGAACGTAGTGTATAAACTCGGCTAAACTAATATCGCCACTTTTTGTGCGATCTGATCTGGCTAAGAATTTCTGGAAAAAAAAAAATGAAGAGTTTTCAAACATGCGCAAGCAAGTAATTTGCTCATGTACATTTGTTTCAATAAAAAAAAAAATAAATAAAAATATACATGAAGCAAATTATAAATCTTTTTCCTCACAGTTAATTCGTCTATTTAGTCGCACTCTTCTATTAGTCCAAGTTTTGCGCCTTTCTCTCTCTCTATCAATAAATAAAAAATTTGATATTAAAATTAAAATCGAAAAGAAAAAGTGGTGTCAATTCCAAAACGTAGTACTCTCGTAAAAAAGAAAAAACTAAGCGTACTCATGAGATATGCGCACACGTAACACCTTCATAAAAATGCAAATAAAATTTTCTTATATTATAAAAAACTCTAACTTAAAAGAAATATCTGAAATTCTATTTTTACAGTATTCACCTTGAAGAGAATTTTATAATAGTTTTATAACAAGTATTTTATATATTCACATTACATATGGATAATTTAAATGTAATTAAGTAAATATATATGTGTACATTACAAAAGAACATATTAACACATAATAAGTAATTACGTGAACGTATGTTGCGAGGAACAAGTACCTGGGCATATTGGGAGTGCACGCCGGCTTCGCGCAGCGCGTGAGACAGGTCGTGCACGTCGACGCGGCCATTGCCGTCGAGGTCGAGACGCTGGAACAGCCGTTCCAGACGTTCCTCGTCCTGAGCCGGCAGCTCGTGGAGGTAGTGCGCCGGCGGCGGCGTCGTGACTACGCGCGCCGCCGGCGATGCGCTTATACGCGCACCGCCGTTTCCCGGCATCCTCGACAAACAACGCCGCGTCTACGAGAATCCAGATAAGACGGGACGCAGATATCGCCGAGCGCTACCGCACTGTCCGTCGCAGCGACGTAGAGAAACCTTACAAAGCACGCACGTGTGTGTGTGCGCGCACAATAAGTGTGCGTACGCGCCTCTTATGTATGTACACACCACCAGCGAGCTCGTCCTTCAACTTATATACCGCAGTGACCGCACACGCGCACGCACCAGCCGCACTGCTGGAAGATGTGCGCGCGCGTGTACGCAGCATGCTGAAATTTCAGTGAATTGTCAATTCGAAGGTCCTTTTAGCTGGGTCATCGCCAATCGATGTTGCAACGCCTACCGAACGTATATTTGTACAACCGCCAATATTTATGCGTTTTTGAAATTCGTAATTTGCCTTCACACACAAGATTGCGATTAAATTTTTAACTGTTGCACTTGGAAAATTGATATAGGCCAGTTTTATTCTTTGGTTTTATCGCCTTCTGTGATTGGTCGATTCGACTGATCGATTGATCAATCCCAACAAAATAATCTCGGAACCAGGTTTACCAACTCCGATTAATTCAACAGATCGATTACTCGATTATCGCGTTGGTCGACTAATTGAATCGCCCAATTGCGCATCTAAAGTTGGTAGAACTTAGATCCTGCAATTTTCACAAATAATGACATTTCGCGCCTTTTCAAACAGACCGATAAGTTCGACGTAGATAACATATACGAGTGAATATTTTGATTAATTGTTATTGTCACTTGATACAACAGAAATAAAACAATGCAGGGCTCCATACACTCACTGGTTCAGAATCCACAGATTGATCCGGAAGACACTATCAGTATTTTAGTAGCTACGGATATTCATCTCGGTTTCAACTATAGGAAAAAAAGAGGTTTGTTATGACTTTTGAAAGATGTTTTTAGATAGACAATTATTAACAAGGAGAAAAGAATTTTATTAATTGACATCTTGTTGTTTTTCATAAGGAGGACAGTCAGACGATAGTTTCATAACGTTCGAAGAAATATTGAAATACGGTAAAGATAATGAAGTTGATTTGATTTTGCTTGGTGGAGATTTGTTTCACGATACTAAACCATCGCAAACTACACTGCTCAAATGTGTGGAACTGTTGCGAAAGTATTGTCTGGGTACAAGGTTTGTAACATGCAAAAGTATTCAACAAGAAGTTTAGACTGAGTTATGCAGTGATCTTATCATTTCAGAGAATGCAAGCTGGAATTTTTAAGTGATTCAGAAGTGGTTTTTCAACACTGTGCACAAAAGCATGTGAATTATGAAGATCCCAATTTGAATGTTTCAATGCCTGTATTTACTATACATGGAAATCATGATGATCCAAGTATGTGGACTGTTCAATTCTTATTTATATATTCATTATCTTGTATTCAAAGTAAACATTGTATAATTTTACATGGGATAATTTAAAATCTAGGTTTTGATGCTGTTGGATCTATGGATGTACTGTCAGCTACTGGACTTGTCAATTATTTTGGCAAGTGGACAGATCTCACACATGTTGAGATATCACCTATAATCTTAAAGAAACGTAATACACATGTTGCGCTTTATGGTTTGAGTTACATCAATGATCAAAGGTTGTCCAGATTGTACAGAGATGAGAAGGTACATCTTAGAGATTGTTTATTATTTTATTTTTTATTCTGAGACAAAACTAATGTAGTTTATGTAAACAGGTGGAACTAAAACGTGTAAAAGACATAGATACCTTCAACATATTTGTCTTACATCAGAATCGAGTGAAGCACGGCGAATTTGTTCACATACCGGAAACAAAGCTGCATAATTTTCTTAATTTAGTTATCTGGGGCCACGAGCACGAATGTCGCATTACACCTGAAAAAATTGCAGATCGCAAGTACTACATTTCGCAACCAGGTAAGGTCAGATATGTGACTTTGTACCTTCAACACACGTTAATATTGGAATTCGAAATGTATTTAAAGAATAAATCAATAAAACTGTTCTGAATTAACTTTAGGAAGCTCCATTGCTACTTCTTTGTGTGAAGGCGAGTCAAAACCCAAGCATGTGGGTCTTTTAAAAATAAATAAGGATCAGTTTAAGATGAAAGCTTTGAAGTTAAAAAGTGTTCGACCGTTTATTTTTGATAATATTGTTCTACGCGATCACGACATCAAGATAGGAGACTGTGTCTCGGTAGCGGATTCCATAAATCAGTATGTAGATCGATACATCGAAAACGAAATCATACCGCGGGTTGCTAAACAGGTCACAGGTAGTCAAATGCTACTTCTCAGTTTTAAAAACATAGTAATTTAAAATGTGTTGTATGTGTTTTTTTTATATTAGTTCCTAAATAAACGATTTCTAGGATATCCTAATCAGCCACTTCAACCTTTAATTCGATTGAGAATATTTTACGAGGACGACAGTGAACAATTTGACACTTTAAGGTACAAATACACATACATTTTGTTCTAGTGTTATGTTCTTTTATTTATCAAGTGTTATTTTCAAGGAAAATGTTATTTTTAGTTTAGCACAAAAATATTGTGATGAAGTTGCCAATCCATTGGAAATGATTCTATTCCGTAAAATGAAAAGTGGAGAAAAAATAAAACACGGTGATATAAATGAAGATCTAGACGATATTGCAGAATTGTTTCAAGGAGATGTAAAGAAAATACTCATCAATTTTAGAGAAATAGTATATCGATTTTGTTTTCTATCTTAATGTCGTTATTTTTTTAATATAGATAGGACAGGATTGGACTAGCACAGTGCCAGGAGGAATCAAGAAGTATTTCGATATGGAAGAAAATAAAGATAAATTAACGGTATTGACTGTAACGGGATTAAATGAGGCGTTAAATCGATATGTTGATCGAAATGATATCGATGCTTTCAAAAATATCGTGAGGTATTCAATGATGTTTATTTTAAAGCCGATTTATCTGTAATTATATTTGTAACTCACTCACGATTTTATTCGATAGATATCAAATGGAAAGCACCGCCAAATACATAAAAGAACAAAATACTAGTTCAGTGGAAGATATTCGTCAAGAAATTAAAATTTTCCGCGATAAAAGACTTTCAGAGGAGCAACAAGAGCAGACTAATGTAATGTTTAATAAGAATATTCATTATTATCTCATATTTTTTTGTTTATTGATAAATTTGTGATAGGTCCGGAAAGCATTGACCAGTCCTGGTCTGACAAATCCGAAAAGTGTTACGAAATCTCGCAGTATTGATTTAACAAATAACAGTGACAACGACGATGACGATCTTGCTTCATCGTTTTCTAAGACCAGAGGAAGAAGTAGAGGTTCGAGAGGTGGCAGAGGATCCAGAGGTGGTCGCGGCAGAGGAAAAACAAACGAGAAAAATATTTCCATTGCAACAACAATGGTATGTCTAATATATTACTAATGTTAAATTATTATTTTTACTATTCAAAATATATTGTATGCAATATGTACACATTTTTGATATAATTTTTTGTTGTATCTTTTTTTAGCAAAATCTCGGAAGTACACAATCGAGCAGAAAAAGGGACTGTATTGTCATAGACGATTCGGATTAAGTAATAAATATATTTTTATATAAACAAGAGGGAGAAAACAAAAGATAATGTTAAGAAAAAGCTTATATATTTTTCTTTTTTATTTTTGTGTTTGTTATCATAAAGTTACTAAATATATATTTAAGTATAAATATTATTGTAATATTGTATTTTGCATGTAAAGTACAAAATAAAAATTACCCACAAATATATTCTTGTCTATACAAATATATTTTTGTCTTTCACATACAATAAGACCAAACCCTTATCCTTTAATAACTCTCTAAAAAAGTGTGTTTATTTTTCCATCCCATTTTTCACAGACTGCGGACTGTCATATGCAGTAACATATGTACTGCTTCTGGTGTGGTTAAAAAATATAACACGCATATATATATATATATATATATATATATATATATTAGGTGAAGTAAAAAGTTCTGAGCGTTTTTTTGCTTTATTTCGACGATGAAAACGCTCAGAACTTTTTA
>QVOB01020316.1:0-65224 GCA_014839585.1 Pseudomyrmex concolor | reverse complement strand
ACTACACGATAGTAATCTCTCTTGCGATACTGACACCATCGGGCAGTGAGGCTAAGTACTTATCGGACCGCCCTCGTATATATAAATATTACATATTTTATAAATACTATAATAATATACTATTTTAAAAAATAATAATATTTATCTTTTGTCATTAATGTATTTGTGTGCGAAATATATTGTTATTGCAATTTTCTTTTTTATTCTACACGAGACACAAGATCCTATTTTAATGTTATACACACGTAATCGCGATAAAAAATGCGTGCATGTTTCCTCAGAACCTTGAAGATAAACAGACGTAATAACGAATAAACGAACTGAATATACGGAGATGACGCGTATTTGTATGCGACATATTCTTGTCGAATTCGAGAAATACACGTTTTACGCGAAAAATCGTAGTGGTCATCCTTCGAACAGGACGATTGCACGCGATGTGCCGGACACGCAAATTGCGTCGCCCAGTGACGTTCTAAGAAAGACCGGCGGTCACACGGCGAAATAACGCGCGACCGCGAACAATAAGCAAAATAATTGCATTATGTAATTGATTAAAGAGATCCAAGGATTTCCCCTCAAACGCTTTGAGCATTATTAGAAGTAGAAAATTATTAAATTTTCATTCTTGCGTGACGTCAACGACACGTCGCTGAGTCTCTCACTAAATCATTTCTGTAATATCCGTTTTCCTTAGCTGTTTGCATTCGTTGCAAATTATAGTCATTTTGTTTCTAATTATTCTTCGACGCGAGTCTACAATGCGCATTGGTACAATGTAATTATCACAAACGCCGCCGTTTAATGTTTATTCAGAGAACGGAATAATTCGAAAAATGTTCCACGTGAGAAAAGAGCAACGTAGAAAATGATTTACGATCCGCATTTAACAATGTAAGATTTCTCTTCATCAACGCCGTCGTGTGTGCCGCATCGAAAAGAAAAAAACGGAAACGCAACGGTTGGTAGAGAAAGCTGATCGAAAATTTTGCCGCAAATTATTGTGGAATACCGTGCTTTCTTACATACAACCATGCTCTCCTCTCCCTTTTTGTAACGAGCAACAAGACTTTCGGTATAATAACAGCAATTTACGGCAAATGACACGTTCGATGATTCGATATCGGGACTATTGGTTCTCCGTTAAGGTCACTCGAGAAGTTAACTTCGTTCGTTCGCGGTTTTCAGTAGATATATTAAATATAAATGTATACACACACGCGCGTATATTCTCTCCGTGCGTAGAAGAGGACGGTCGTAAACGTTATATATATGTAGATATCAGCGAGAAAATAATGCCGGTGGCACATAAGTGAAAATCTCCGCGCCGTTCCACGAAATAAATGGACCCCTGGAGGTTACTCTACTCCGGTAACCTTCTTGCCCATTGCGGGAATCTATGTAGTGGCGGCCGATTGTGAAACGTAAGCCCGCAGCGCGTATCGCTGAAAGTATGCGCCCGGTGAAGCAAGTTAGTAACAGAGATATACGGAGATATGTAAATTAAGACCGGGATGCCGGAGTGTGTAACTGGACGAGAGAAAGAGGAGAAACTGCGAGTGTGATGGCGCGCGGCTTCCTGGGGTTGTGTGGCGCGGCTGTGATCCGGGCGCTGTGTTCACGACGTCAAATCGTCTCCGAAATAGAATCTGAAAAAAAAGCTGTCACGAAAAAAAATTCGGGAAAATTCGGTGTGTTATAAAAATTACAAAAATTTACGGTGTAATATCTCGCAAATTTTAATAATCTCAAATAAATTTCCGGTGTGCTTCTTTTTGTCGAGAACTACGCTGACTAAAAAGCATGTCATCATTTGTCATGTATCGATGTGTGAGGCTGCGACGACGAACGTGTGCGTGTGCGTGTTAAAAAAAAAAAAAAAAAAAAAAAAAAAAAAAGAGCACGCGCCAAGCCCGGTAACCTGCTTGTCTTCGGCGTGAAATGTCGTAGAGACTGATTTTTACGCGCCGCTCTTTTTTGCCCCCGGCGCGACGACCTCGGGAGAACGGCAAATCTCATTCTTATAACGAGGCAGGTCTCGACGAGCGGCCGATTGTTGCCGGAGGAATATAGTAACGCTTCTTTCTCCGCGCTGAGTGTCGTAGAGGGAGTTTACGGGCCGACAGTTATTTGTGTGCAGCCCTTGGGCGGGAGGGGGCGAGCGAGAGAGAAGGTCAGCGCTCACGGACGAAGAGAAGGCAAAGAGGAGGGTGATTGCAGCACGCGTGCGCATCCCTCTTACGGTATAAAGTTTCGTCCTAGAGATGCTGGAAGGAGCGGAATGCACATCAGACGCGCTCTCGCCACTGCGCGCATTTTCCTTCTCTTTTCTCGCGATATCTTTCCTCTCCGTTCAACTCCCTTTGGGCGCATCACTTGCGTTTTCTCCGTGTCTTCCTTCTTCATTGCCTTCTTCTCTTCGGCATTCTCTCTCTCTCTTTCTCTCTGTTTGTCCAGATTTCTTTTTTCCCTATACGTCGCCCTCGTCCGCGATTACACGCGAAGGCAAACACGACGCTGATTTATCTGCCAGTCTCAGCGGGAACGCGCGTAATTTACTGCGACTTAATTGCATTTAATTCAAGCGGCGCAACTGTAAATCACAGAGCGTCGCGCGTTGCGCGGGTCAGGCACGCCTGCTGTCGATACGATGTAATTACGTTCATCCGCGAGTCTCTCCGCGAGGAGAGATGAAAATGGCGATGCTGCGCAGCACGCTCGTTAACGAATGATTCCGCGTGTATTTTTTTTTCCTTTTTTTCCGACTTGAAATCGGTCGAGACGACGATGCGACGTGTCTTGGAGGCGATTAAAATCCTCGAGAATCGCACGGATCGATATGAATGATGATCGCAGGATCGATTAGGATAAATCACACGCGCGTTATTTTCTCTTGAAATAGGTATGTCACACTTCTTATATTCGCGTAATGTGCTCTGTCGAGATTGATAAGTTCGAGACGCAAAATGCAATTGTGCATTACTGTGCAAATGGAATTCGACTCGGTCTCACGGAAAAGTAAAGCGCGTGTGCTCTCTCCTGTACATATCTCTGAAATTATTAATATACTACGGTCTGTGCTTTATAAATCTCGTGCATCAACGCTCGTTCGCAACAAGGCACCGATACGGTCTCTCGGAAATCGCGCGCAATGAAGATTCGCGCGGTGAGCAACGACCGTATCTCAGCGCGGTTATTAAATTTGCATACCGCAATTTATAGCACGCGGGCGCGTTCACCTCCGATCACGATAGTATTGTCCTACCACTCTGAAGGAAACGCGCGCGCACAGTGTCGTGACACCGTGTGTCTCTCGGCTCAAATCTCGCTCTCGACAAAAGTTTATCATCGAAAAAACGCGCTCCGAGTCCTGAACGCGAGAGTTTCCCATCGGGTTCGCGAATTTTGAGTTGACTTTATCGATTTGCTCGTGTCAGCTCGAATCGAGGCGAGCGCGCGACAATAATTTCAAGGCAGTCTCCTCGTAAATCTAGTCCCGGCGAACTGGTACCGCACCTCCGCGATATGCGCCAATTTCTCTTATGGGCAAAAAGCGGTTAGGATTGGCAACCAATAAGCGATCTCACGGGCGTTACCAAGCTCGAAAGTGCACGCACGTGTCTTTGACACGCGCGTGGATGCATTTGTTCGGTCGCACGCACACACGCGCACGCGTTCTCCGTGCCGGCCGATCGCGATTCGAACGTTGCCTATGCCCGCGAGGGGTATCTTAAAACTAATTCCATATCGCCACCGAACGCGCACACAACACGGTTGGTAGTGTCGCTTTAGATGGCGAGACGTGGTGACGGCTTGCCGGAACCACGGTTGGCTTTCAATATGTTTTAACGAGCCGCAGCAGAGTTTTTCAGAGAATCTGAAATCAGATTACACTTCCAGGAAATATATATACGCGCGCGCGCTCGTAACCGTAATGACGTATTTTCAAATGTAACAATTTCGCGCCGCTGAATGCACAAGACGAATATTGCGTCATTACAACTTTCCGCGTCGCCATACGCAACGTGTCTGTCTGAGATTTTTGTCGCGTTCAAACGGCATCGAGTATTGTTTGAAAACCTGACGAAAAATTCCAACGTAAACGATATCCTTTCGATCGTTACGTGTATTTGCAAGTCTCTGCACTGGGATAATCGCGCATAAATTTGACGTATGTTACCGATACTCTCAGCGATTTTTTCCGCAAGTTAAGCGTATTTGTCACGAGTGTAATAGGAAATTATTGATACGGTAACGAGAGAGCGCGCGGAGTCGCGAAATATCATTAGCGCGCGCAGTGGCGTAGAACGAAAAGAGACGGCGGATAATTCGTTGTGGACGCCGAGGGGGACGTAGGCGGCCTCCGGTACCATTTGTTTTGCTCGAGCGTTGCGCGCGCGCGCGCGATAGGACGAGTAGGCACTATTCATCTTATCCTTTTCCTTCTCGTCGTTTATTCTGTAAGAAGACCGAACGAGAGATAGCCGGCGGGCGTGTGGCAATATCGTGGGTAAGGTGCGGTATCACAAAGAAAAGAGAGAGAGTGAAAGAGCGAGAAGTCAATGATGAATTAAAGTCACGAGCTTTTCTTTGTACGCGCGCGACGTGCCGCTTGAGAAATCCTCAGCCATCTTTAGACGCGATGGAAAATATCGCGGTGTTATCGGGAGCGGGTGAGATGAGCGGGTGAGATAATGAGAGTATCGAGACCGATATGAAACGATCGTTGTAAATTGTTAATCCGGTCTGATTATTTCAGTGTGTTTATTTTAGTGCGCGACGTGACGCGCGAATTTGTATCCTTTTACTGCCCCGGATAAGGTTTGTTGCCGCTCGCACAAAACGGTTATCTCTCTCTCTGCGCGATGTTCGCATTACGCGACAAAGAAGGTGTTCCCCGGACAAAGAAAATCATTCAGCAAGAGGTTAGGCGGAGGAACGAGTCGCCAGATGACTTTATCTCACACCTGTTCGACAAAGCGGACCGGATGTCGAGCAGACGACATTAAAAATTAAAGAGAACGCGAATTTCGTGTGTGAAAAAACGTGCGAAAAAAAGACGAGTGATTCTTCTCGTCCATAAATATAAGAATTAACAAGCAACAAATTGATGTCTTTAATAACACGTTATACTTTCACGTTAATATCGCAAATAAGAGGTGGATGCTCGTGAATCAGAGACAAATTGGGTCAGCGAGCGCGCGGGGATCACTGTGGTTTTCGTGACGGCGAATTACTTTCTCGGCCTCGAACGAACTTAAATCCTGAGCCCCTCCGATGGATATAAACCCTCCGGGATCTCGCGATCGATCGCTCGACGGACGCGACCTTGTTCGTAGGTGCTCCGGTTCGTGGTACAAAGGCGGCATCGAGCTAAAAGGGTCGATGACGAGAGAGTTCGGAAATGCGCGTCCCACGTGGGTGAGTTAGTGCGGAGCCATCCTTCCTCGGCGCTCGGTTCTCGGCTCTCGGTATCCAAAGCCGGAGGACGCGGTGCGATCCGATAGGGTACCCACCGGACGGCAAGGGGTTCGGGGGAGGAGACAGGAAGAAGCGACGGCGAAGAGGGCGAAGAGGAAGAGAGAGCCTCCCCGTCAGGTTGTGGGACAGGACGAAAGCTCAGGTGTTCCGTTTCTCCCGGAGCTCTCTCCCCCGACTTATCCGCGCGACGGTTTGGCGAACCCGTTGTCGGTGAACCGGCGGCGCGCACCGACGTCGTCCTCATCTTTGCCCCACTGCTGCATCTCTTCTGCGCCCGTCTGCACGCCCACGCCCTAGGAGGAGTCCTTAAGGTCTTTCTCACAGTCGTACCTTGAACCCATTCGCTGCGTCATACGCGGTTCGCGAGGTCGCAAAATATATGAGAGAGGGAAAAAAAACGTAATCGCGAAAAACGGATGCAAATACAAACAGATGGAGACGAGTATAATATAATCTTCGGGACACACAATTTATCTTCTCTGATTCCTCCGCGCATTGTGATTTGTTAATTGCGAATGGAGGCTGCGTTGTAACGGTCTCCGACCAGTTCTGCGAGGCTTCGCGGTGCATAAGGAATACCAAACGAGCGTGCCGCAAAAACTGCCGCCGACTGCGACCGGAATAAATATGAACATCGATAGCAAATGGCTCTCCCGACCAGTTCTTGCAAAAGTGCGGTGGTCCCAGTGGGATTTATTAGGTTTCAATCTGATTGGCACGCTCATTGACATGACCGGCCGTATTTCCGATCTGACAAACGATTCTGGCGGACGTACTAATTACTCGCCGCCATCAATAACGTCTCTCGCGTTGTTACCTATTATACCGGATGTGGCGTATTAACAGGGACTTATTCTCATGTTGAATCGAAGCTCCTTTGTTCTCTGTGATGTGTCGCTCGTTAATTCCTCGACGCGCTGCGCTACTCTGTGTATGCGTGACGTATGTACAATAAAATATACCGCGCAATGTGTCGATCGGACCTTAGCCTCCCAACAAATCGTACGTACGCCAACGTCGTCAACACAAACGCAATGTGTGTACTCGATGTCGCGGTGTTGTGGATTCACCGCGCGTCGTGAAATTCAATGCATTCGAGAGAGAGAGAGAGAGAGAGAGAGAGAGAGGTGAGAGAAAGAGAGGAACCGCAAGCGATTACAATAACGAATGTTCCACATCGTTCGACTAATGATCCCATCCTCGCGTGATACGATGCGGTCCTGAATCGATATATCGGAGATGCACATGTATCGATAATATACATGTTCGTCGCCAGCTGCCTTTATGCGCTTAACTCATCTTCGCCGCGAACGGATTCGCTGCGGCGAACCGTTTGAATATCGCGTGAATGAGGTATGAAATATTAGTGAATAAGTAGGCGCGCTTAATGTTAACAAGGCGGCGAACAAGATTCGAACCGTTTCGTACACGTTGCGACTTCGTAAAATACACGTGTCACGTGAACGTGTCGCGATGTAAAGAGAGCGAAAGAGTTTAGAAAGAAAATTTGTTTTGCAAGATGCAGTTTTTTTTTTTCAATTAGGTTTATCCAATATTTCATCAAATTTTTTCTTCGTGCATGTACGCGATATAGTTTCTTAAATTAATTAAATTATTTTACGCACTAATATCTGCGCTGACTCTATTACGTTCCAAAAGTTCTATTTCGATAGTTATAATTAATCACATTTATATTAATGATTTCTTTTGTACGATAACATCCTCCGAAGAACTTGGGCGCGGCGTCGTATCCTTCACTTTCCGCGGAATATTTTATGGACGTATATCTTAACGCACCACTGTCAAACACACACGTTCCGGGCCGTCGCGACCGCTCCTTTGTGCATATGCGCGACCATTACACGCCGAAAATCGTCGGTAGGTGCTTATCCTTGCAAATTGTAATACACACAAAAGTTCCGAGGCGGGTCTTCGCGGGCGTAACCTGAAACCGCGCGCATCGAAAACGCTTAGAAGGCGTCCGTGAGCTGTTCGCATTTACGAGTTGTATGAATATAGATGGGTCGAGGGGCAGTTTGCTGTGGATGCATGCGACGAGGTATAATCTTTGTCCCGCACGCAAAGGGGCTTTTGAGGCAACGAAGGGCGCGAGGATTCTGACAAGAGAGAGAGAAAGAGAGAGAGAGAGAGAGAGAGAGAGGTTGGCATTTCACACCGGCACATATTTCAGCGTTATCTCGCGGATGTGCGACTCGCGTCGTGCGTAGAAATTTTTCAGGATTTTTTTCACGTAGTAGATTTTAATTAGAAGGAAAGAACAAATATTTTATATATTATTACACACTATATGTACGTATAGTTCGAAAGAATGCAGACATGCGCTCGTTGCTTTACAAGTTTTCTATTCGGATTTTTTCGCATTGTCATTCGATCCGCGTTTCTTTTCTCACCGGTCGATTCCACGACGTAGGTTGGAAACCTGGCACATACGCACACTTTTGGTTTTACGATCTATCGAGAGTTTATGTCGCCATTACAACGATCGTATTATGCGCGCACGCGTCTCAATACTCTACGCAGTCTGGTGAATCACGTGTTCTACTAGCCCACGGTGGTTGTCATCACCGGAGGAAGTTTTGTCGCGTCTCGTAACGCGCAAAGAGATACTCGCGCTCGCGAGTTCCGTGACAATTTTAGCGCGTCGAAGGATATTATGAAGATGTCGATTGCTGCGATGCGTTTATCCTCTTACCTATACGGGATGTTGCAGGTTGCGTTTGCAATTCGCAGCGCTGTTCGTTATGGTGTTCACTGTGGTTCGGAATGACCGAAGTAACACGGTTTCTCCATATTGCGTGGCTAAAGGCGGACGTGAATGTGTCGTCGATGAAGATACGGCTATTGTGTCTTATCAGTTGTAGCGCGTTCGAGAAAATTCTGACAGAAAGATCAATGAATGAGTCAACTTTCCGGTTTTAGAAGGTTGGCAATAATATAAATTGTAACAAAAAAATGTTATTGTTTTCAAAATTACTTTATTATATCACATATTACAGTTCTATATTAAAGAAAGTAGAAACAACAACAAAAATATAAGTGCTAAAAAGTCTCGATCTGAGGGGTGCGGTAAAGATTACAAAAAAAAAATAAAATAAAATACTAAAAAAATCGTCAAAAAAAAACAGCGGGAAGAACGTCGAACGGAAGGAAAAGAAGTTCGATCGTCGGTGCGCGAAAGTGACCGCAAAGGTACGTGATATCATGTCGAGGGAAATTATAATACCTACTCTCGTTTGTAACGCGGATACTTTCTACGGTGTGTTCGTGGCGAAGTATATACTATATATACAGAAATCGCAGTTACCCGTACAGTTACCCGGTCCAATAATAGAAACGTCGTGAAAGTCCGCGCGGCAATGGTTCGCTTAATTGCCGCTTTTCCCGAATGAACGAGCAGCTGTGGCTGCGAAGCGTATCTTGCAATAAGCGAAATAATCATTCGTTCGTTATTACAAGAGAATGAGAGAGAAAAGAGAGAGAGAGAGAAAAAAAGAGAAAGAGAGAGAGAAAAAGAGAAAGAGAGAAAGAGACGTGTGTAGTCTCTCTGTCGGGGTGAGCGCGTTTCTTTCTTTCCTGGGCGGCGGACTCTGGCCCATATCTCCGGCGCCCACACGGCAACGGGGCCCCGCATTGTCGTCGCCGAGTTTTACGCCGGGCCATTAACACTTCCAGCGACAAATGAAGGCCCCTTCCCTTCTTCTCTTTCTCTCTCTTCCTGCTCGCGCACGCCATGCAACCGGCACGAATGCAACGCGCAGAGAGGGACGCTTCATAATGCCCCGACGCCCCCGGAACGAGCAATTACGGGGATTGTACACGCACCTCGGCCGCATACGGCGAATTATGTCGCGGCAGCGCGGATACGTTACGCTCGAAAATTCACCGCGGTAATGAGCGGCGCGGGCACGCGATAACTGCATCTTATGTGTATCTTATGACCCGATTTTATGGTTCGAGGGGGCCGAAGCGCGCGCGGCGCCGCTCGTAGGTGGTAGTCTCTCGCGCTATTGTATGCGTAAATAATGCTTCATCTCTCGCGACTTCGCTGTGTGCGCCAAAATCGTTTATCACACACGGTTCTAGAGTTGCGTGCGCCTCAAAGCACGCGTCTCAAAGTGCTCGTATTTTCTCAAGAGAGAAAGCCGCATTTTTTAAATTAATTCTTGCATCCACAATATTAAAACATCAAAAAAAAAAAAAAAAAATGCGTTACATCCCTATGATGCTTCGAGTACGTTTTACGCACTTAAAAAAGACAATATACGCCATGTTAGGTGCCTCGCGCACAGGTATATAAAATATACTCCAGTTGAACCGAGAGATTACAGTGGTTAGGCGCATCGCACATATCGTTCGGTGATAGGGGTCTGATATATGCCTCGGCGCGGGTTAAATTATGACTTCTCGGCGAGATATCGATAGTATTATTACAAGCGACGCTTGGCTGATGACATTATCCCTGGATGTGTTAGGCTGCCGTCTATAAATAGAACTCGGGAGAGAATATTCTCTTGACGCGATCCCGGAAAAATCACTCAGCGTTGAGAAACTCGCAATCACGTTTACAATTTAATTTTTATGGCAAAATTGACGACAGAGCGAGTCACGATAGGATTCATTAATCGATTGCTATCTTTTCTTTCTCTCCCGTGCGAAACGCCGCTCTTTACCTGTCCGTCATGTCCTGTCCGTCATGTCCGTCCTACGCACAGTTCGCCGGCTCGCGATTTGTCGGGGCGATACTTTCGCGATAAAATTATACGAAAAAAAGGTGAAAGCGTCGTGTCTTGCACGTCTCGGCGGCTTATTAATTTTAATACACTTCGGAATTTACCTAACAATTTATTCGCGTAACGTTGAGTTTAATATTTTTATTTAAATCATTTTTTTTTTTCAGTAAGTATATTGTGTTGTCGCGAAAATCTGTTATATCAGTTCGGCATTTATATAACGCGCGATAACTAAAACACAACGACGATTGTCTCTTCCGGCGTTAGATCACTACGCAGAGGAGAAAGAAAATTCCGGTTTCACCTCAGAAGTCATTTCCAGCGATAATGACATCTTGTAGCGCGCTAAAGAAACGTGATTACTGTCAGTGATCGTTATATGAGTGAAGTTTTGCATTACAAATGACGTTTTTCATTGCTATTTTGTCATTGCTTATTAATGTCGTGCATGTAAGATTTTTCTGTACACATTTTCTTGTGTTTCCTTTAGCTATCATCGCCGTTAAGTATCGCGTTTGGTGTTCCCGTCGAGGGAGAAAGCGACGTGATATTATATTCGAGCGTTTTGTTCATAAAAAAATGCTTGTTTGCGCATCGAACCAGAATGACGACTTGAGCGGCGCCAGATGTTACAGCTTTCCGAAAGCGGAGCGAGAGAAATATCGAGCTGATCGGGAAGTTCCGAAAGTTCCGCGATGTTGTCTCTCGCGAAGCGTGTCTCTTCGAAATGTTGAAATTTTACCATTTAAATTCAACACACGCGAGTTTCAAGCTTCGATACGCGCCGACGAGTGTTTCGATTGCCATTCTATTAAAAATCGCGCTACGACCTCATCGAACAACAACCCAATACTTCCGTCAGGGATTTGTTGATAGTTGCGTAATGACAAGGCGCTCTGGATGCTGCAGTTGCTTGCATACTCGCGTAATAAGCAACAAGTTGATCTGTTGCGCATTTTCTGCGCCGGAGAAACGTTAATAACGCAATATGTAAGAAAGACCCGCACCACGCTCTCTACGACACGGTCTCTCGGCGAACGGCCAATCTTGGAAAGAAAATCAATATCGTGTACTTTTTGCGTTTAAATTTCACGAAACAAATGTGACTCGAATCGTGCCGCAGTTATTTCTCACAGTCTTACATTGTAAAGGAAATAAGTAGCTCTCTCATCGCTATTACATAATTCGTTATACAATTTTCGCGTTATACTTAATTCGCATTTCGACTTAATTATTTTTAATAATTAAGTCGAAATGCGAAATTACTGAAAACAAATCATTAAATTATTAAATTGTTTAATAATTAAGTCTCAAAATAATTTTTGCGAGAAAATGTAGTGCATTTTATATACTTATAAAGTGCATTTCTTCAGACGTAAACCAACTTAAGCGTGTCGCACAATGCAATTATACGATTTCGTCAGAAAATTTGTATACGCAATTACGCGATTACTGATCATTGCAGTTGCATCATCCCCTTGCGTACTGTGTACAAGAAGGTGTCGATTACCTGCGGCAAACACGACTTCAAGCCAATACCTGATCGTGGTGATTTTTTTGTTATCGAAGATCACGACCGGTACAGACCAGACAGGCTGGCAACATATGTTCCTCTGGGCGAGTGACGTCACACACGCACACATCGAATTCCGCTTTCCTAACTACGACGTGGTTGATCTCGGTGACGACCACGCTTCGGCGATCTTTGAACATCGTATATCCATTAGATCCCCCGATAATGAAAGGCCACAGATTAATTTGAAAATAAGATATGATTTGCATGGTTATCTCGCGCGCGACAATTTTGTTCTTAGAGAGAGGCTAATAGCTTTGTTCCATCAGAAACGAGCGGGGAAAGGTTTGCAAAAAATAAAGTCGTTTTATTATCAGCGGCTTATAAAGCAATTAACAAAATTTTCAAGCCGGAATTATCATAAGTTTAATTAACTGTACTTACAATCTCTCTTGAAAAAGATTAAGAGTAATAACTGCTCAGTAAGGGAAGACTAGTTCAGCGACACTTCGGGAACGGTCGTGCGACATAACGAATTGACAGGTCGAAATAAACGCGCGCGGACACACGCGCCGGCTACCTTCGGTAACCTCGTAAAATTAGAGCTGATCTAACCGGACAGGATCCCGGTGGCTTCGTCGGTGCCTACGCACGACGGAATCCGTGTGCCGATCGCAGTTTATCGGAGTATCGAGTGTATCAATGATTCACACTCGGAAATCCTTCGCGCGGTGGTCTCTGGTCTAATACGCGGGATGAATCAGCCGGTTGTAAAGGTAATTTTACGCGCGTTGCCGAAAATGCGGTCGATAAACTAATATTAGATCGCATTGTGGATCTGGTAGCGTTCGCACACGTTGCCTGATTTCTTCCACCTAGAGATTCCGCGCGCGGATCCTTCGAGATAACGTATTTCTTTGCACAATCGGGCAGAAGTCGCTCGCCTCTTTGATGATCCCGCCGCCCGGTCGATCCGCGTGTATCGATGCAACGTGCCGTAACAGTGTAGATTGTAGAAGTTTACGCTTGTGTTGTTGTCAGTTCGGAAAGATTAATTCGACTCGGAATGCAATTTGGAAGATTTGGCTGCCAATTTAACACTCCTTCAGAAATAAACAATACGTTTAGAGAGAGTCTCTGCGGCTGAATTAATGCGGTTGAATATCATTAAGCGAGACGGAAAAAACTTTTTTTATCATAAAAGGAACGCAAGTTTACAAACGTATCAGAGGCTTCTTTTTCTAGGCGGAACCAAAATATTTTTGTTTCGACGCACAAGACGTAACGCGCGCGAGAATAAAAGATTGGCGAATCTATTGACGAGACTTCGAGATAGCGATAATCGCACGCTTTGTGAATCAGCACATTTTTATTGCGGCAGAGATACGACTCTCACCTCGTCATCGTTATTTATCTACGAAAACAAAGATCTGATGCGAGGTGTTTCCTCCCCCTCGCCGTGTATTACATACGCATTCTTTCGCAATCGCAGGCACATCGTTGTCGTCCGCGACGTTGACAAGTCACACTGATACAGAAAATATCTAAGTGATATCTCCCCAGTCAGAGCGAGACGCGTGATGCGGTCAGCACCGGCGAGAAATGAAAATCTTCCCCTTCTTCTTTCTCTCGACCGTTATTACTCGGAAAAGGGTCGACTTTTTGCCGTCCGTGCACACTCGCCGCTGATAATGCAGGTGACACAGTTCGGACGTGCCGTGATTATGTCATCGGTTGCTCCGGGAACGTAGCTACGGTTTATATCGCGTCAGACTTCCCGTGCGGATCAGCATCGAGACACCTGCAAAGCGCGTTATCGTCTCAGTTTACCCTCTTCTCGCTTCCTCTCGCCACCCCTTTGTATATAAGCATGAACCCTTATCGGACGACGTTTACCTTTAACTGCGTCACTCGCGGCGGATGCAACCTCGGCATGCGAATAATCTCTGAGAGGAATCACAACATTCTCATCGCGACCGAGGACAATGTTACGAAGAAATCGAGCTGATAATTGAGGAATTTTAAATAGATTACCGTTATCTTTTTTCTCTCTCTTTCTCTCTCACGCGCAACGCGCGCGCGCGCACACAGATAGGAAATATTATTTAGATCCAAACAAATATTACTGGGTTTAAAAAGCTACAACACACTGCAAACGCTTTGAAATAAAACTTGTTTTTTTTTTTTTTAAACGACGCATTAAAGAAAATCTGATCGAGACATTTGCGCATTTTTTTTGCGTTAATTACATTATTTGAGATACGCACTGGCATTCATGTTTAGCTGCTTGTTTGATTTATCGTTAATATTATTTCAGTTATGACGCGCGGAACTTCTTGACGTAACTTGAAAATAATTTTTCGCGGTAAAGAACGATAAAACGCGGGCAGAGATAGATTTGTGTGATTCAAACGCTGTCTGCGTCTATTACAAGATCGTGTGTAATAATAGCGTGAAGATGACGATGGAAATAGAAGCTAGTTAGTCATCCAATTTATGCGCCTCCTGCGGTACAGAGATTGAATTGTATCGGACTAAATGTCAGTTCTATTCGTGTGATCGTCTTTATATATGTCGGTAGTTTTATTCGATTACCAGAAATTCGCGATAATAACGGCGATTAATTTGAATTCACGTGATAAGATACACACAGAGACGCGGGGAATTGCTTTTTGTGAAGAGAAGCAAAGAGATGCTCAACAATCGAATGAAAACTTTTCTTTTTTTAACTTTAACACTCCATTTGTGGTGTTCGCGAAATATTTCGTGCTTTTTATATCTTGAGCTTATTGCGATTCTCTCGCGTGTAGACTCGTGTGTAAAAATCGCGCGTGTATTTACCGATACCTACCACATATCGCAACTTCTCGACTCGTAAAGTGTACAATGCAAGTGTTACACAATATCTCGCGGGCCCGATACCATCACACAGCGCGGCTCATGCCGAGCCAGTGAGATCACTGCTACATCGAATCTGTTCGTTGATCTTATCGACTATATCTCGTATCGACGATTGTCGTACAGACAATTGCGCGATTATTATTATTTGTCATCGAGCGCTCGTGCAGGTCTGGCGAGACGTCTGTTCGACGCGCGGGGGAATTTTTATTCGCACGACGAGACTTATCTGCAAACTCATCGTCGTTTGCTCAATCCGCGCGCGATGAAATCAAGCGAGAAAAGTTCGACGACAACTGGCGGAAGCTCCTGCCGACTTTTCTTTCTTTCGCCGCGAAACGCGATGACGCGACGACGTCGGATGGGTCCAGACGCACGGCGAAATCGGCCCGGCATTTAACGAGTTCATTCGCACGCCGCATCGAGAACAGGACACGGAACGGCGAAGCAAAGAGAAGAAAGAAGAAGGAGGAAAGATCCTCTCTTTCTTTCATCTGACGAGTTTACACGAGGACACACCCTGGGCGGTTCACAAAAAAGCCACCTGACGCGGTGCTTAGCGTGTGACGGGGACTTGGTTGTGCTCACGAAGCGGTACTCGATGTCGCTCTTTGTTTACTCGTCAAACATCTTAATATCGGACCGTGGATGCTCCATTCGTCTGTGTCCATCCTGTGTCAGCTATTTCTTCCGAGCTCGCAAAGAACCGAGATTTTGCTTTGCGATAACAATTGGAACGCAATCTCTTTTATATATCGATGATGATCGAGCGAATGATAATTGATTGCTCGTGTAAAAATAACTCGATGATGAGACGGATTAACATTGTAATCGCGGTCTTGAATCAGACACTCGAGAGTTGAGATGTAACGGAGAAGTAATGCGAAAAAACTTACGGAGAGAGAGAGAGAGAGAGAAAGAGAAAGAGAGAGAGAAAATCTCCGCGCGCGCGTCCGTTCTTTATCTCTACCCACACAAGTACCCGACAATACCCGCTACCATAGCCGCTGTGACGTCATTGTCGTGACTATACGCGCTCGACCATTTCACATTCCTCGTGTCCTCCCCTTGCCGAATCCCCCGGTGAGTGATTATCAATATAAAAATGCAGGCCGAATTTTGTACGATAAATCTGGGGGGAAAGTGAGGAGCGTGCCGTCAGGAATACCAATCAGCCGGTCGGACTAGATGTTTGCTCCCGATCTGCATAAAGATCGAGGCACGCCGAAAAATTATGCCGAAACGCTCTACCGCTCGCTCTCTCTTTCTCTCTCTCTCTCTCTTGCGGCAGATCCTCCTCGCGATCCATCTCGTTCGGCTCTCTTCTCTCTCGCCCCCTTCGTTCGCGTTTGTTCGAAGGGTGCGTGTCGAAACGAGTCGTTTGCTGGAACAACGGCGTTGATGTATCCGAGGCTTGTAAGTTTCGGTAATTTACAAGCCAAATCAGATCAAAGTGCGCGCAGCGATATTGTATGACGCGCCCAAATGTATGTTTTGAGTCAGTTTCGAAAAAAACACAGATGCTCCTTTTGATAATATTGTGCAATTTGCGATCATTGAAGGAATTTTGTTGTTTTTATTAGTTTTATTATTGAAAGACTCTTATAACATTTTATTTCTTGACATACATATATTCAAGCGGATTATGTAACATTAAGGATTTATGTTTGTTTGACGCGTTTATCAGCTGAGATTAAAATTATAACCGAAACGTTCTGGATTTAATTATTTTTTGCAAAATTTGTTCTAACACACTCCGCGAAAAAAGTAGTTTGTATATATATTTGTGGCGAGAGTTTGTTACATCGTTGGATTCGCTGCTTTGAACTTGAGGACGCGTCTGTTATATTCAAGTCAATTGTACAACGCGTGTTGCAGATGCGAAAGGACACGTTGTTGCACATTCGCGTACTTGTACAAAGAAAAATACGAGAGAGAATTTATTAACAACGCTTAGGAAGTTCATTAAACGTCGAATCTTTTTGCGTTTCGACTCGTTCGCATTATAATGCGCGCATTCATGGGGCGGTGCGCGCGAGTCAGGCAACTGTAACCGCAAGTACTAGATACTACGCGCGAAGGCGGTACTAGGCGGTTTGAAGTCGTACCTACATCCATCGGGGTGCAATTATATCCAACAGCCATGGCACGCCGCCGAAGGCGAACATCTGGAGCCTGCTTTAGCTTGTTCGGGTCTATTTGTCACTGAACGGTCATTAAGCAACGTCGTCAGTCGAAGAAGCCGATTGGTGAGCAAGGTGGAAATAATTCTCGGCCGCGGAGAATGAGCCGTGCCGGAGGAAAAGAGCCGGATAAGTCGCCGCGCGCAAAAACGTAACGCGCTCTCTTCTGAGAAATACCTTTGTATAAATACTTTTGCGCGGATCTTTCTGAGACGAGAGCAGCGTCATCATCGCACCTTCCGTCCCACAATCCGCCGCAGATGGAAATGGGCGAACGTTGCGTTATGTCGAGCACAAGTATCAGCTAATTATCTAATCCGCATTAGCGCGGTTCTGTAGGAAAAAAAAAAAAATATATCAGGACCGGAGGGCAAAGTCGTTAGAATGTGTATCGAGATTCGATATTATCGGGATTCGAAAGGAGCTCGTTGTAGGTGGAAAATTATCATCCGCGCCCGACGCACGGGCATAAAAGTAATTTATCTGCCAGGAATTATTAACGTCTTGCATTAGCGAGATCTAGGACAGATTCGACGTAACGGAATATATCAAATCGTACTTTGGCATTGATTAGATGAATAATTAGATAACTGCAAGTTGTGTGGTTTGCGGATATGTACATATCTCGATCGTAATTAATGTACGCGCTTCTGTTGCGAAATTCGAACAACGTAACATCAAAAAAAAAAAAAAAAAAACCGACACCGATTTAAGGTCTCCGTAAATCGTAAAGACACGCAAAGAAACGGCGCCTTTATTACCCGCTCGAGAAGATTGTCGTCATCGGAGTAGATTAACGTAATCACCAAGCAAAATTCGTCTACCTGCAATTTTCGAGACCGAGCCGTGTCCGACGATCGACATAGCCGTCGAAATATTTCTTCGGCGCCGCAGATGCGCAACGAGATGTGTTCAACGATTATCCGACAAGTCTCTCCGGACGAGTTGGTTCCGCAGGAGTCGTCAAAATATAGACACTCGTAACTAGTACTGTACGATGTCGTTGCGCGCCATTTTCGGTGGCAAGTCGTATCGTTTGAGTTGGCCACGCACCGCAATGAAAGTGGATTAGCATTACGCGCACATTGTGCACGTCTGAAAAACGCGCAATCGTACATTGGACTTTTCGACGCGAAAGATATCGAGACCCGTCTCAATGGTCCGCTGATTTTACTCTAATCTCGGTTTACGGAGTTTCGCTACTTTACTCGCATCTTTGTACTCGCGAACAACCTTAGGATCGTTTGCTCTATAAAGTGAACTCCTCCTTGCGCGATTCTTATAAGGTCAACCTTTACGATCGCAAAAGCAACGGGGGATTGTGAAAAATAAAAAAACAGAAGCGTAGAATCCTGGTTATCGCAACTGCGTAAGCTCTTTATACATATTTCCCTTTTGTGTGATAAGTAAATGATTCCTTTCTGATATTTTTTGAGGCTACTTATAAAATAAGAAAAAATATTTAACAATAATATCACATTATTTTAAAAAAGTTTTTTTTAACATTTAGCTGTTTTTTTTTATTTTTTAATTATATTTCTTACTGTGTTTTAAACAAGCTATATTTTTTGTTTTTTGTATTAAAAAAATATTTTACTGAATAGCTTCTTGTTGGTAGACTTTCAAAAAATGCACCGCTTAATAATTACATCTGTATTTATGACGTGACTTGGATTTTCGCTTCGAATCCTTTGAACAGCAAACGGAACACAGGTACGGTAATTCGATCGGATTCTTTCGCGCAAGTGTGTTAGTCACCAGCAGCAAAGGTTAAAAGAAGAACGGACGCGCGGACCCGATATTCCGGAGTAAAATTCACTAAGCGGTAAAAAGTTGTTGATTAGAAAGCGGCGTCTTCGGGCCAATTCCGAGTTTTCGAGACCGGACGGAGCTCTCCCGTACCGATACGGGAAAGAATCTCGGTCGTTCGCGGGAGACCAACCGCAGAAGAAGACAAGATCGGACTATCTTGGTCCAAGGACCAAGGACACAGACGGAGTGTGGCGTAGACGGCCACCCATACCGATCCGTTCCGTGGATCGGGTGGATCGGTTGTGTTCCCACGTACGGCGCCCCGGGCAGCGGGTTCTAAGCAAAACTTCCAGAGACCCAAATTAAAGCCGGTCGCTGCCTCCTACGAACTGTTCGTGGCCGGTCTGCCGATGCTGCATAATTAAAGGAACGTCATGTAATTGGAAATCAGAGCTGCCTTTGTTCGTTCCTTTCATTCCCGCCGTTACGCGCCGCCACCGAATTCGCGCTCATTCACGATCTATCGGCGCGCAGAACGCGAATTCCAGTCACGCGGTGTAGAATAAAATAGACGAAATAAGCGAATTTAAGCGGACGTTTGTGAGTCACAACTCACACCGTCTGATCTCGGCGCGTCCTCTTTTACGAATCGACTTTGTGACTTCGCGGCGATTAAAAAGAACGCGTGTATGCGAGCGAGAACATTTTACAAATCATAAAATATGAAATATATCGTCAGGAAAGATCGTTCTGTTAGAAATCTATTTGGTTGCGGAGAGAATCATGGTGGAATTCGTGACCGTTCGAGAAGGGTTACAGTACAGAGCGCGGCAGAAAAAAACGGACGGAGCGATAGAAAAAGGATCACCTACTAATATTTTTATTGGCCGTAAAAATCGCGCTGTAACCGAGGCATCGTGCCATGAAACGGGATTGAAAACGGGGATATTCCCGATCGTTATTCGTGACAAAGAAGATCGCCGCGAGTAGTCGACGATCCCCCTTATCTGCGGCACGTAAGAATCAAGGTTGCGAGCTGGTCGTTATGAAGTTTATTATTGTTTCAAAGACACGTCAAAAAGTTTGATAATTGATCGCTTTTTAATTCAAATATTGAAATCGTTCTCGATAATCGTGGGATTAAAGCAAAATTTTTTGCAAAAGATAAAAATTTCCTCGGAAAATGCGCGCGCGAAATGCTCATGTTATTACTGTGCATTATTTAAAGAACAAAGAGAAACAAATTTCGCCGAAAGTTTACAACTTTTCCTTAAATAAGGGAGAATACACAGGAGGTTTTTTTGCAACATGATTAAAAATTGTATTGACCAATCTGTCTTAATATCGGTCGGGGTTACCACCGGCGTTTAATCGCCCGAGCTAAATACACGTGATGGGACGTCGGCTGGCATATTTGACTACATATATATATGTTGCACGTTGTGCATCGGAAAGTTGAGCAACAACCCGAGCGCATTGAATTCTCCATGTATTAGTATGCAAATTATGCAGATCCATGAGACTGCATTAATCTTCGACGCATTCCTCGGGGGGATTTGTCCTATTTTATTTGTTTTCTTATGCTTACATAACGAAGCGGAATATCTTTTCCTTATTCCACGTTCTGCATCATCTTGCATTTTGTTGTAAAATTACATTCTAGATTTATTAAATTTACTCCGTCGCGCTCTTATCGTATACGTTGCCTCTCTATTCTTGCGATATTATTCATTTTACAATGAAACACAAAGGAGTGGCTCGGCAACATCTCAAATCGCGAACTTTCGAATATTGGCAACGGAAAATAGCCGCGGGTTTTATATATTTAGGAGAAATCTAAATTCGCAAGAAACTTGCCGAGAGAAAGAGAACTCGGACGTAAGTTTCGTAAAATCCACAATACCGCGGAAGGCAGCGCGAGCGTAATGAACGCAATAAGCACTTAGCGATCGCTTTTCGTGGAAGCGGAGACTCGGCACAAGGATCTATCATCTCGCCGACTTTCTGTGGCGCGGGGAAACGATCGTCCATAAAAGTTCTAGGCAAAACCACGAGTCTTTCCCACGATTTATTTAGGTGCTTGAACTGGCTTCTATATACGCGCAGACCCCGTCGCGGAGAAGAGTTATACACATTGTCGCGACCGCCCAACGCACGGATCTGTCGCGATCTTCTTTTATGAAATTTTAAATCATTCGATTCGGGAATCGCGCGCGATATTTATTACTCCTTTGGACGCGATGTGTCCCACAGAAGAAGCGCGTTGTGCGCCGCCTGCGCAAACCGTGATGTGAAATATCGTTTTTCTCGCCCGAACGCGGCGAGACGTTTAAAACGCATTCAACGGAATTTATTATATTATCGTGAAATCTAATTTATACGTCTCGTTCGGTGATGTACTGCGACTGATCCGACTGGAAATGGCTGTCATAACTGGCTTACAGAAGTTGACTCTTTTATTGATATATATATATATATATATATATTAAAATCTATTGATTATTTATTAAACATTAATTTGCACTAAAAACTTGTTATATGTAAGAACTTTTTTTTAACAAAGCTGTGTAGAAAGCTGCGTAAAGTCTAAAATTGTTGAATTCTATATTTTATCTTATTATAAAGTCGAAATAAATAATATATAAAAGAAATATATAATTGAAATAAAAACTTGCAACACACAAAGTTCGAAAACCGTGACAAGCAGATATCTTCATTATCGGTGAAGTATTGCACAGTAGTTTCATTACTGGTCACGGTGGAGACTCTTTCCTGGAAGCTTATGTTTGTTGTGTATATTTATTATATATCACGCACACAAAAATTCCAATACAAAATAGTTTTTATCTAATCAAATTAATCAGTCGTTCGTCACATACAATTTTTTCACTTTTGAATTAATAGTTTAGAAGTGAACGCATTGCGTATCGATAGTATAGATAATATACATGTGTTTTGTACATCGTTATATTTCACATACATAATTTAAATTCAGATAAGTAATTTAAAATATTTGGAGAAAAGAGAAAAACTAAGACACAAGAATAAAACTGACAAAGAACAGATTGTACAGCACAATTTCTCAATAAAAGTAGAGTTCTGTATTTTTAAGATAATAATTACGGCAGCAAGATAATTGAGATAAAAAAAAAGGAGAAAGAGAGAGAGAGAATGAGAGAATGACTATATACTGCTTCACATCAAACATGTACGGCGCCTGGCAAATGCAACCAGACACCCGAGATTGTTTATCAAAAACCAAGCTGTAGGAGCCATAATATAATATACATATATAATTTAACATAAAAGGTATTGTTTCATATAAAGCCGTTTATATTTAAATAATCGTAAACAATCTATATCACGTCTAGACTTCGGATTTTGCGCATTTATTAACGATTTAAAGATAAAAATTTTTACACAAAAAAGAAGACTTTTGAACAATTCATGTTCGAACGTTTGACAGTAAAATTGATACTGTTTATTTTATATTGTTTTTTATTACCAGAATTCAAGTAAAATAAGCCATTTTTTGACAATTATCTCTTCTGAAATTTAAATGTCGAAAGTAGTCGCATTATTCGAAATTTCTGACAGTTACCTGTAGATTTAGTCGATTGCATCGGGTGGCTTGGGAAAGCTGTGTCTTATCTGCGTTCTTATTTGGTGTTCGGTGTGTGCTCTGAATGCAGATCCGCCACTGCGGTTGCCGCGCCGCTATCGCCACACAAGCATCTCCCGCAAAGGAGGTTTGTTTTATACGCAATTACTTGATGAGTCATTTCTGTAATTGGGGCGTATTTTTCCAGAATTTATTGACGACGGAGAGAGACCCGGCCAGCCGCGCTACGAGATTAGCATAAACCGAGGATGACTTACTCGACATGTCCACCAGCGACGTTTTAACGAGCGTAAACTCGCTCGGGTTTATTTATCGTGCGCGTTATCAGCGGTCTCCACCTCGCATTTCGCCCTGCACTCCCACAAGCCTTTGTAAGCCGGGAGAAAAAAATGCGGCGGCGCTTCCGTTTGACATCTGATCGCGCCTTTAACGGACCGACGAGTTTATATTATAATATTCCGCTTGCATATGGTGCCTAATTTTTTAATGTATAAATTATTTAAAGTATTTTTTTTTATTATTTGATAATATTATGTCGTAGGTTAAGACTAGCTTTAGATTAAATTTATGAAGTTTCAGAAAACGTGCAAATTAGATTTATCACGTATTTTTTCAATTTCAACGAGATTGCCAATTTAAGTTAAAAATTAATGGAAGAGTAAAAAATGACAAGTTTTTAAGTAACTATATTAAGTAGTCTCCTTAGCGAAGAGTTATTAGAAAAACAAAAATTAGCACAAGGTCCGACACTTAACTTTTCTTCGGCAAAAGTGCTCATACCTGAGAGAGATAAATATTCATCTCGGAGTCGTTTTCCGTTCGTCTTTCGCGAGACGTACATTAGCAATGGTCGATCTAGTCTCAGGTCAATCCGATATAAACGGGGCACCAAAATGCGTACAAGGTTATCTTAATGCGGCACCAGTAAAAACGGAAAGGAAGAAGCGGCGAGAAAGAAAAGAGAGACCGCGAAGAAATGAAAACAAGAAAGAGAGAGAGAGAGAGAGAGAGATGAAAGAGAAGAAAAAGAAAGACGAAATAAGGAGGACTGAAGATTGTCGCGTTGGAGAGACGAAGGATTGAGTTGTTCTCCAAGGTGCCGGATGAATCCTCCGTGAGCTCCTTGGGTAGGTTAGGTATGTTAACAAGTTAGGCGATACTAAGATAAGAATCCTCCGCGATCCTTTGTGGCCTCCACACGGTAACGCGACACCAGAATACACCCTCTTTCCTCCCGGACCCGCCGCGCCGGCTTCTCTCTCACAATCAGCTTCGTCCAATTCGATCTTCGTTCCTCCACCTTGCCGTCGTCTCGCGTCTTCTTTTCTCTCCGACAAAGAGCAGAACGATGTAGGAGCTCAATGGACACGCTGGCGCGCTGGTAGCCGTCGGTGAACGCCATTCCTTTCATTCATCCCGAACAAAATTGCAACCACTAACTTCGGGCTTCACTTTTTCGCCACATTGCTTCTCTCAAAGATTTATTACTTTGACCATCGATACGTATAGAAAATAGATTACATGTAATTTATTAAACGACTTCTTTCCCAGTGTCAAATATATTTCTTTTCAATATAAAGAAAATTTCTCGGTCTTTAACGTAAGAACGTACTAAACTATGGAAATCCTAAAAATCAGCATGAGATCACTTCTCCATTATTATCTATGAATGGAATCCCTGTGGCTGGAAATCGGATTAATATCTTCTTGTGCGGTCAACAAGTAATCTGCGAACAAACATGTTCGGCAGTCTTTTCACGACGCTGCGTCATGTGAACGATTAAAAAGAATTCTTTACAAACCCGAATTGAAAGACAAGAGTCGAATGTGTGTGTATGTCCGCTTTTGTTGTAGTAAATACATTTGTTTCGTGACGCAAATAATCTACGGAGGGCATCGAGCAAACGTGGAAAATCGAAGACGGTGGTATCTCACCCTCGCGAGGATACGAAACATAGCTTCACGTCTCGCCTTTAACCTATCTCCGACCTTCCTTGTTCCCTCATGAAAATCATGTAAGAGATGAGTTTAAATCGGATCAAGATTATGAGGCTCGATATCGCTCACGATCGCGATGGAACGCGGCCTTTTCTTTGGGGATTAACTGGTTTTGACAGCCACCAAAATTATCACGCTTTTGTGCATACCGCTCCGTCATCGTGCTCTTCAAGTATTCAAAATATTATATAGTTTTTCCGTCGGTGTGAATTGTTAATTTTTTCGAATATTTAACTTGAATATTTTTTTGAGAAAGATTCTCGTGAGAGGAAATATTAACAAGCGAGTACATATACAAAGCAAATAAGAGCAAAACGCTTGATACATGTACGCACGATATAATACAATATACATTAATTGAACAAATAAGCTTTTTAATTTGAATTCAATTTAATTCAAATATCTAATAAATGTTTCAATGATTAGACATGTATATCAATAGGCATTTATTAAGCAAATAATTATTATATTATATATTGCTATATTTGATATATTTGCTAGAATTTGTATCGCACGTTTGTCTATAAAAGATGTGTGTAGTTTTCGTTTGTTTGAACGCCCGTGTGCATCCGTGTCCGATCGTGTTTCACGAGGTTTCGGTATGTGTTTCTTGGCGGGTCCAACAACTCAATAGCTGCGCATAACACACACGAAGAACAAGACGCTCTCTCGGGGTCCCCGATATCATCGTGTTTGGTCCTAAGGATGAGTCTTCGAGAGCGGGAGGGGAGGATTACTCGGGTATAGACCTTAACGAAATGACAAGGATAGCAGTCCGTCCATCTTCTTTCTTTGTCGTACGATCCCGCCATCTCGTTTGGAGTCAGGATCTTCCGTTCTGAGGTGCGACATCACTGCCAGTCGACATTCTCACGCTAATTGGCCGGCAGCGCCGTCCCTGTAATTTCATTAAGGGAGCCTCGTGCCCATGTGAGGTAAGGTTTGTTCTTTTTCTCGCCAACGCGTCTACCTCCGCTCGCCCTCTCTTCTTTTCAACAAAAGATCAAATATTTGCCGGCCTTTACAGAGTTCAACAGCGTCGTGAATTGTTGGAAACCGTATGTGCAGCTTGAAGAATTCTATTTCTTGGTTTCTTCGCTGATTCTCTCGGGAATTTGTACGACTAGAATCACATTTCCGCCGCTTGCGTTACCTTGAAATATTATTGATGACTAGCAAGACGATCTTGCGAAACTTAGTTCTCGAGCAAACACAACACCAACAATTTTAAGCTATTCTAACAAGAGATTTTTTGCCGCCTGGCGTCAAAATTATCTTCATCTTTTTTTTTCTGTTATGTCGGTCAAAAAAAAAAAAAAAACCCAAGGACGATTTTACGCTATTGGTTTTGACGCCGCAGCATCTTATTTCAGGAAGACATTACTATACAATTCTACTACTACTATACAATTTTAGCAAAAAGTGTCTCCTTCGAAATCTTTATGTGACGTCGTATTTTTAAGTCGACAAACGACTGAGAAATATTTTAAAATAGCTATATATAACCTGTGCATTCTAGATTATTTAAGACTTGCTATTTTAAACCTTGTAAACAAAATGTCTGTGAAGTTCCTTTGCCTTGAGAAAGAAGAGATCACAAAAACGTCTGAAATTTAACTTACCTGTTACTCAGTTACGACTAGAATTTTTTTTCACGTGCTCTACCTTTGTTATTTTATTTCAGTTTTGTTTTTGTTTTTGTTTTTGTTTTTTTAACACCGCCGCGCCAGTTAGTTCACCAATTCAGTTTTGCCAATTTTTATTCTACCGTCACTTGCGCGAATTTATTAGCTTTTTTCTTATAATATAATCGCTCCATAATCGTGAATTTTGGAGAACGACGGGCGACTGCCGAGTCGTAAATGTTGGCGAACGAATGATATGAATGTCGGTTGCGCCAATGTAAGGTCTCGCGAATGGGGCGATATACGACTTTCTATCAACTTGACTTTACCAACGGTCAACGTCGTCTCTCCTCCGGGCCTATTTACGGTTCTCCAGAGAGGAGAGAACCCGCCGGCAAGACTCACGGGCGGTCGTTTCAAATGCCGTCTTGGTGAACAATGTGCCGGGGTGTGCATACAATTAACCGGCGCGTTGTCGTCGACTTTGCACGTTCTGTGTAATTGCATCGCGTCGTCGCTACGTTGTATGGACCTCTTCTCGGCGTTTCTTTTCCACGGTCTATGTGGCCCAAACGTGCCTGGGCATACGATCTGCTTGCTAGCGGAATCGCGAGTGACCATATTGCACACCCCAGCGACCAGCGAACGCGCCTTGGATATAAGAATTTCTCGCTTTAATCGTTGCGTTTCTTCTCTTTCAAGTGACATGGAGTCATGATCTTCAGTAAATAACATCGCGTGCAAATAATTCGTGAAATATTTATGTCATAAACTTATTTTTTTCCCAAAGTATTTTTGTTAAAATTTGTTGGAATAAAAAAATTATGTTATTTTTTTCACAGCTTTATAGGAAGAAATAAAATACAACATATTCTGCACATTGCGTGCATTTACTGTTAACTAAATTCGTGCTATGTTATTATACTCCGTTTGTGGGTTCACGGTTATGAAAAGATTAGAACGCGATTGTGAAAATATTTATTAATAACAAATCTATTATATGAACCGCGGAGATATCAAATTATTTTGATGATACGGAAGAAAGCTTTTGGAGGGGTATTAATTTCGTTCCGTGTAATTTCATAAATGGTTGGCGCCAGAGACCGAGCGCTTCTCGAATAACCAGTCGGCGGTTCTTTTCTCAAGAGCCGGCAGCTTCAAAATCAGACACGGATCTCGTAGATCTTGGGAGAGAAGCATCCCGCAACTCGCCAGCCGTGAAATCGCAATTTGCTCGCAGATTATGTTCGCAGATCGCAGATCCCGAAGTTTGAGAAGCGTGAAACCGAGAGGGTGGAGCGTGACGCCACTTGATGCCGTGCTACTCAAGTAGCACGTGCGTTTTCACGCTATTACACTTGTGCTCGAGACCGTTGTAAGTTACGCCCGGAAGTACATTTAATTACAGTGACACTTCGAGCAGTTATTGATTAACGTGATATTCCTATGACATACATAAGTCGACACATAGTCGATTACATCATAGACAGTTAAAATATTTAATTAATAAAAATTTCTTGTGTAACTGCTGATTTTAAAATTACGATACGATGTCACATTCACTTATTTTATGACATCGCCGCAAAGTTACATATTGAATTGAGAAACGTTTCGTAATGCAATTTATTTAATTTTCAAGAGTGTCATTTTTTTTATTATTCACTCGGTCGCTACTTTACCGCTCGGTCGGCTAATATATTATCACCGCAACCGTGATATATGCGACGTGAGTGTCGGAAAAATTAAAGCAATTCTTCTGCTTACCGCCGGTGGTCCGAGGATCGCGAACCGAAAAGGTCTAGCTCACGGTAATCGGAGATGCCTGGATACAAATATGTGCGCATTAATAGAGAGAGCGGCTTCACATTCGATGTTCCACAAAGAACACGTCAGGTCAAGAGCAAGAAAAAAGTATCAAAATTCGCGCGGACATAATTTATCCCGCAACTACTACATACGACACGTTTAAAACATTGCTTTATTAAAATTTTTTTTTTTAAATTTAACTATCAAATTATTTTGACAAAATGCGTAGAAATCAACACACACACACAGCAAGTTTCTACTGATTATCGATACTTACATAAATTATTTATTATTATTTATTTTGTAATGCACATTAAGAAAAGAAAATTATTCTATATAATTAGCTATTTGTTAGCGAGATATGTGTGTGAGCGCTTAGCGCAGGTAAGCGGATATTTCCCGCTGTTTAAGTCGCCGACAATATGGCCGACTAGTTCCCGCGCTATTCGTTCCAACGCCGTTACATACCGACCGGTTTATACATACAACCGCGCCGAAAGAAATACGATTCCGCATTGCACAGCTATGTTCTCGAAGATACGAGCGAGAGAGCTTGGGATAAAAAAGAAAAAGAGCAAGGGTAAACGCGAAACACACACGGGATAGAATAAAACTGAGAACCCCCCACGGTCAGACCTCGCACTTTCCCACGTGTGGGTGATCTCTTTTTTTCGTGCCGACGCGATGTCTCACCTTGTGGCTGTGCCATATTTCGCGCCGCGATCTCTCTTTCGAAAGATAAAAAGATTTTTCGAAAACCTGAAGTCTCAAAACTCTTCTAGAAAAACTCCTTAGAAGAAGGAAACTCTTTGGTGAACACACGTAATGTGAAAAACGTAGTTTGTCTTACGTGTGAAATAACAGATTTTACAGTAATTTTAAAACTAGGTAAAATAGAACAAAATAGATCGAAGGGTAACAACAATAAAAGGTTTTTTTGTTCTTTCAGTATTTTTATGGTGACTTTTTTATATCCTGGTACAGTTTTAATCGAACCTCGCGCGAAGATGCGCGCCAGCGTAAAACAGCTTTCTCTTTTCGACCGGATCTAATGCGACAGGCTCTTTGGGATTCCTATCGCTCGTTTCGCGGATGTTAACAAGAGTCATCAACATGTAGTCTCGTGCCTGACTGCGGTCGGCAACAAGTGGAAGATCAAGTGATCAAAAAGGCTGTGGTATCCGGACCGACCAAGAACGGATAACATCAATAGCAAAATCTTGGATGTTCGCACAGCATGTTCTTGCGGTTTTTTTTTTTTTTCTATGAGTTCTGTCGACCGCCACTTATTGATATTTGAGACATTCACTCTTTGAGGCACGTTTACGATCTACAGCATTCGTATTTATTTTTCTACAACAGAATATTTAATAGATAGAAAAAGAGCAGATGGGCAATATATTTTATATTAGTGTTACTTTGTTTGACAAATTAGCTGAAGAAAATCCAGAGAATTAAAACATACTAAGTATATTGTAATTAATAATTTTTTAAAATACATCACAAAATATCAATTTGCTAATTTAAGGCCTTTTTGTATTACTTGTAGTTACTTTTCCATTTTTCTCTTTGAAAAATATTTAAAAACGGTTCTAAATAATAAAAACTCTGAATCGTTCGTGTCTCGGAGAGGAATGTCGCAATCAGCAGAGTATCGTTATTGACTCGTGCGCGTTCAGGAGAATGGAAGGGCAGGGTGTCGCCGTTCGAAAAATTGAGAATGCATTACCGCGACGCCTTCTCTCGTCGAGTTGTTGGCGAGATCGACGTTGGTGGTTCGGCGGATAGCAGCGGCGTCTGGATCTGGTCGCTATTACCAACGTAGAAGCGAGCGGGAGAAACGCTCGAGTAAGCGCGACGAGGAGAAAACGAGCGTCTCTCTCCTCGTTCTCGGCAGGCATTCCAAAACAAAGAGCCGCGCGATGCTGGTTCAGCGGTGGACAATATGTAAATCAGTGGCTGGCCGTGGTCACGATGTCGCGACCTCGTCGTACTGCTTCTGCCTCCTCAAACCATCACCGTCCAACCAAACCGACTACTAAAGCCCCAAGCTACTCCCCCTTAAGAGTCTGGGAGATATGTAACCATACGTAATGGTCGCGCCAGTGCGAGAAACCTTACGGAGATAATCGAGAGCGAAAGGAAGGACGGGATTGAAAAGAATATTTTCACTCGTGAGAATTAAATCTATTAACAATTTAACAATTTAACTCGGGGCAAATACAAGTTAATTTTTTCGCAGTAACAAATGATGAATATGATTAAATTCCGAATGTTTCGTGGTATAATTTTTTTATCAGTTGGTGAAAACTGTAATTGAGAACTTCGCTCGAGGACGCGTTCTTCATATCTTCGAATCAATTAATTCTAGTTTATTTATTTGTAATACTGACGTGTAACGGATTGTGCAAAACTTTCTTCTTTAAAATGACTTTCTCGAAGAGAACGATTCTCGCTTCGTTATCTCGCTTTGATAAAAAAATAAAGTGACGCTCATTAAACCTACCGTAATACAACTGATTGATATACATGAGAAGTCACTCTTTCGCACTCTTTATGCATTGGCAACTTTCGAAAATGATCAGGTTCAATCAATCTTGGCGCATCATCCGAAGCTTAAATATTCGCACGACGAACTGACGATGACGGCATTCACCGGTCGGGATGGCTCTGGTTCCCATGCATTTCGCGAGTACATGGTCATCGATATATAGCAGCTCTCCACGGTCAACTTCTCGGTGCGTCCCTATCTACGGCAATTAGCTGTTAAAAGTGTTCGTGTGTTTCACCGGTTATCGTCGTCCCACCCACGTGCCCGAATCCGTTGCGTTATCTCGCGACAAAATGCATCTCGTTTGACCTGAACATCTGGCCGAAAAACGGGCTCCGGAGCTGCCGGCGGCGGTAGAAAACGTCGTCGTCCGCGCGCAAGAGGGACGCGCGATCTTTTCAATGTTGCGAAAAAGTTGCAATATTTCCATAATGCCGATTGTTCCTCGTCATAGGTTCTCCTTCCCCTCGCGGTTTCTCTTCTTTTTCGCGACCGATATATCTGCGTCCGTGTTCGCGCTTCTAGGAAGCTGTCCCACGGTTCCCACGAATGGCACTTCTTTTCTCTAAAGCCATTCCGCCACCGAGAGAAATCACGTCGCTAACTCGGGATGAGGCGCGAGAGAACATTAACTCCATTTATTTTTTTTTAGTTTATTGTGTCTTAATATTTCTTCGTCATATTTATAAATTATGTCAAGTTTTATTGTAGATATTGTTAAAAAAAAAAAAATATTTAGTAAAATTGTATTTTATCGATAACTATATATTTTAACTATAACTCAATGCAAAGTTGTGGAATATTAATATCTACACTATTCTTTCTCTCTCTTAATGAAAGACGTGCGCGCGAATAGAGAACCCCTTCACCAGTCACGTCCTGTCGGCTAACAAGACAAAATTAGTCGTGAAATAAATCTAGACTGAGTTAGAACGTGGTATTCGCGTAGAAGAGAAGGGGATGGAACCTATTAGCGCGGCACCGCCCCCCAATCAGCAGCAGTTAAGGATGATCGTGTGCCATGCTCATTTTCCTCGGGTTACTCGAACGACTTCCATGTCAGAATTTAATCCTCGAACATCTTTGTCAATAGAGAGAAAGGAAAAGCTATTGAAAACAAGTTTGTTTTTTGTACGAAAAACCGATATTCTCTGTCTGCTAGTCTTGTGAGGCGCGTTACTTCACACATACTTTTGTTTAAAAAACAAATTATGCTACTTGTAGGTTTTAAAGATATATCGAACAATGTGTTGTATTCTCAAGGATACTGCGGCGTATTCTCTCTCTCTCTCTCTTTTCTCTGCGAGAAACCACTCAACTTTAGAAGCCTCTTGTCTCGACATTATTGAAAGTTGTCTTGAGAGGGTCACTAGGAATGTAGCGGGAGGACGCGGTCGGATATTCGGAGGATATAGCGAGGACGAGTAAGGACAGGACGAGTCAGATAGCGGGTGATGAAGAAGAATGGACAGCGAGTGGCGGAGACTCCCTCTAGCAGCCCATGCGGGCGCACTGTCCTAATTACAACGAGGCTTCCTATTTTTTTTTGCTTTTTTTTTTTGTTTTTTTCAAGATTCTAAAAGGAGCCGAAGTATTTGCCCGCGGCAATGGCGAGGGCTAGACAATTCCGGGCCGCTCTCAGGACTCATTTGGAGCGAAGTGCAAAAGGAACGTCGGCACATCGTCGATGATGAAGCAAACGAGAGACGCCAAATAATAGTAGTAGAAAGAACAAAGGAGAGAGGGAAGGAAAGATAAAGAGAGATAAAAAGAGTGGGGAAAGAGAGGCAAAGTGTGATTCACGAGGAAAAAAAACGGCGCGGTTTTCCTAGCCATTCATAATGCCGGTCGATCTTCCTCGGCCGGTCTCTTCTCACGATTCATTCATACCTTACCCTATGAGATTCGATCGTCGATCTTTACACCAACGAAGACTCTGGCATGCGGCTCTTCTTTAATGTTCTCTCAGAGGTTCGGCATGTACGCGCCGGATATTCCGGATCCCTTTGCGAAAAATTCGTCGAGCTCTGCGGCAATGCTTCGGTATTTGATCGGAGTCATATTCGTAAGTGATCTCAAGGTAGCAAGTTTCGGTGTCATTATCGTTAAATATACTTTTTTGCGATAATTACAAAGTTGTTTATGATGAGAGAGATAAGACTTTTTTTTATTAAGAAAAACTTTTTTTATTAAGAAAAAAGTATTTTTTTAAAAATTATTTTCCAACGTTTCTGCACAACGCTGTTCAATCAATGTGTCGAGAAAAAAATTGTGTTTTCTTTCTCGAGACGCCAGGCAATTATCCCATCTGCTTGTAAAATTTAAGAATCGTATCGCTTGTCGCGGCTTAGAAAGACGAGAGCCAAGGATCTTAATGGCTAGGTAAAACATTGACACCTCGGCGACCGGCGCTCGGAAGACCATCTGGACCCGAGCGAAGGGAGAGAACTCGGCAGGGATCGTTAAATACACTGGGATCTTGGCGCACGAGAGAAGTGGAAATCTTTATGAGAAAGTAAGTTGGGCGAGAGCGATGACAAGCGAGCTAACAGCGTGTGCAAACAGAGGCGGCTCGGAACAGAGCCGTACCTGGGCCCAATGATCATGTATTTACGCGTTTCCTCTCAAACACCGGCGACGTCGACAGCTACGGAGACACGGCATCGGACACTGATCATGGGAAAAAGACAAATCCCGGCTTTGTCTCAAAGCCGGCGATGTACGAGAGCGGAATGTTGCTCGAGCAACACGTGCCGATGATCGGAGAATTGCTTCGTTAATATGCTTGTTCGAAAGAATAAATAAGAAGAGAATGAGAGAGAGAGAGAGAGAGAGATGTGCGCACAATGCGTACATATTCAATTAAAAAATTACATGTTTCTGGACAAGACTCGAGGAGAAGGTAAAGAAATAATAACAACAGTTTATCGTGTCTTGAACGTTGTCTTTGGTTTAATACTTAACAGAACGGGCGTTGATTTTCTCTAAAAAGACAGCCCGGTATATCTCTTTATATTACATATAACACATATATATTTATATATGTATTTAAATATATATATATATTTATATATATATTTAACATATATATATATTTATTTTATATTCGCACTTTATTTTTACTAAATTATATTTACTGTATCTTATCAGATCTGTTTTTACAATGTTTATGTGTGAAGCGATCGCGCTATTTGATTTATGATTTACTTCATATATCGCGATATGCGGAACGCGCTTAATCCTGTTCGTTACAATTCTGCTAGATATTAATTTTGTTCCGCATCGACGGAACCATTTGCTCTTACAAACCGCACGTAATTTGTTGTCACTTGTACGTTATTCATTACTCTTGCGTTCCACACGTGTGTTCTTATAGTTGTATACAAATTGTGTTGAGAAAAGAGACAGAGAGATCGTTTGAAAATTTTTATGTTTGAGAATAAAAATTTATCAGTAAAAAACTCTAATTATTGCAAAACGTAATAGAGCTTAAATTCTAGAACAATTTTCAAAAATATAAGAAAATGGCCGAAAAGAAGAATATTCAACCATTTTATGTTTTTCTCGTCTCTACCCGTTTCTCTCCATCTCTTTTCTTTTCATCATTCAAAACGGAAGCAAGCGTGGATCGATTCGTTCATGGACAATTAATCGCCTGAGGATGTTCTATATAGGATGCATATCACAGACGCGATGACATGAGAATAAAAAATATCTTTTGTATGATGTGCGTTTTATATAAATAACAATTTACGCAGAACAATTGCGTCGATGATAAATGCGAACTTTTGTACGCATACATTACTTGTACATGAAAATTTACGAGAAGTTATACGAGTTTTCACGCCACTGATGAGAAAATTAAGTATGATAATTTACATCTATTGATGTATTTGTAGACGCATAATGCACAATGAGATATATATGTGTATATATATATATGTATATATATATATATATATATGTATGTATATATATATATATATATATATATATATATATTACGTATATATATAGCGAGACCGATCTTTTTTTTCTTTTTTTTTACAAAAAAGAACGGCCACGCGGTGTAAGTACCACAAAAGTGTATTTATAGTTTCGAAGACCGCTAGTGCGTAAGGCATATCGGGAAATATGGAATTTCTTCTTTGATTCAAAACGTTGTATAAAAATAAAATACCGATGGTATAGATTGCGATATAAAAATATATGTTGTACGATTTTTATAAAAAAATACGTGTATATCGGTTTTTTCGGTAATAATGTAGTTATAAAATAACATCGCCGAAAGAATGTCGTGAGACGTAAAAAAACCGTAAACTCAGATCGATAGAAAAACATATTGCCAGTTTCAATTTAAAAAATAAAAAAAACGATTGTTATTAGTATAAAAAAAATAAAGATAAGAAATGCTTTAAAAGAAACTGTATACAATATGTAAAAAAAAAAAACATAATACTATAAGAAAATCTCGTGCTTGCGAGTGAGATAATTGCGATTAAAAGTGCGGAAATGGAGCCTCGTCAGGTTTCTGATTAAAGTACTCATACCCTGCAAAGGTATATTGCACGTTAACAGAAGAGAAGCGGCAACGGCACGCGCGCGGCGACGTCGCTGACTCTCGTCGTCCCCCTCGCGTCTTCGAAGCCGCCTTTCTTCTTTCGCGCTGCACACAATAACGCAATTAATACAAACGTCGTGCGCTGGTGGTGCTTTTTTACGGTAGCACACGTGTATGCACGAAGTCTATATAATATAATGGTATATCTCTGTCTCATTCAAATGCGCTAAGCACTTTTAAGCTCAACTATACACTTTAATACAGCGCTATTCGGGATGTGTGTAAAAACTTTCATATAAAAAAATAAAATAAATAATCTGTAAATAAATATGCTACTAATACAATTAGTCAATAAATTATTGTGGGTGATTATTGTATATGATTATGAAGTGCGAGAGATGAGAGTGTCGCTCGCGCTACGATGTTGCACACGTTTCCCAGAAAACTCTCTCACAACGTGATATTTTCTCGTCGTTCGAGCGAGAAACGTTCATATTTTTACGATACAATGTCGAAGAAACTTCAGCACCTAAATAATATGATAGTATCTCTAATAATAATAATAATAGTATCTCTATTATTATAGTTTGTTCCAGCTAGGAATCTCAGTTGATATTAAATTGACTTCAAATTTGATATCGTGCTCCTTTGTTCTCGGCAATCGGTGCGTTCTCTGTACTACGACATATAGGTTACAATTAATTTATTATTTAATTTATATTATTAATTTATATTAATTTTATATTCAGAAAAGCATCTTGACAATCTCTCGCGCGCAGAATCTATCACTTTTCTTCTCGCGCGCGAAATATCAACGTGTGCTGTTCATCATTGCACGAGACGTCACGGTGAAATATGAGTATGAATTGCGCGATATGATGAAATGATGGTCGAACTAAATCGGCGAAAGCCAATAGGCCAGCAACGGCGCGACTCTCCTCCTCCTTTTTTACCTTTTTATTCACATTCGTTCATTCTTACACTGTGATATCAAACCAGAGCACCGTCGGAAAAGCGTCGAGGATACTGAATAGCGGATATGTTTGTGTGTGTGAGTGTGAATGTGTGTCGATGTGACTCTTGTTGCCTTTCTAGTAAACATTTTCTCTCGAAAATTCTTCCTGTTTTGTTTTACGCCATTCTTTTGTCTGTTTTTTCATCCAGAGAAAGAGAGTATAGAGCCTCTAGGGTTGCGCTAATGTTTTAAGATGAGAAGGACGTCGCCTGGTGACTCTCCTTCGGCTTTCGCCTTGCCGTTCTCAAGATTGTTCCGATCGCAATCGTTGAGCTAGATGCTCGAACACTTGTATCAGATATTCCAACGCGTTCATGTAATCACGGAAGATCAGCCAGTCCCTCAGTTCGGTCTGTGTTCGCGATTCTCTCTTTCGGAAATCGGGTGACATGATGTCTCGAGTGACGTCCGGACGTGGAGTTAGGCCGCGTTCTACCAGAGCCACCTGAAGCTCACAAAGTACCTGGAGAGGAGACGGGGGTCATTAGATCTGTATTTAATTCAGTACGTATTGTACGTTAAAACATGTATTTAATTGGCTGTGTGAAAAGTTTGTTAGAGGGGAACTTGAATCTTGCAATTTGATTGTCAACAAACGCTGGGAAACGCTCTTTTTAGAAAGAAACATCTCATGCTTTAAGAAGAAAATTGACACGAACTGATCATTTTCAACGGACAGTGACAGTTTTCCGCTATGATTCTGTGTATATTCGCGAAGTCTGCGCAATCTATCGGAGAGAGAGAGAGAGAGAGAGAGAGAGAGAGAGAGAGAGAGAGAAAGAAAGAGGAAGGGAATAATAAATAAAAACACGGCAGAAAAGTCCAATAGGAATTTGAGCGCCGAAAGCTATATTCGTCGGAATAGCCGATAAAACGGCAGTTTCGCCTCTCAGCGACGATCCTTAACGTCTCAACCTTTACGTAAAACGCTCGTAAAACTCGGCGAAGCGCTTTTTATCGCGCTTGCGGCAACAGGAGACAGAATAATTCAGGCTAATTGCGCCGGTGCCTATTGTGAAAGTCGGCGGTTCTAGATTTTTTTTTCTCACCGCGCGCACTTAGAAAGATATAACGGAATCAATTTCAAAAAACAACTCACCCCACGTAGCTTGAATTCGGCGTCCTTGAACTCGTCGCGGAACCTGAGGTTGTAATCCTCTTGATCCCAAACTATCTGCTCGATACCCACCGCGAACGTCTGCATGTGCTCGTACGCGTTGAGCAGAACTTCGTCTAACTGAAACCGAACGACACAGATGAAAATCCGATATCGACGATATTTTGTTCTCAACCCGCTCGTTTGTAAAAAAAATTTGTAAAATATATTCACCAAAAGATTATACTCACATCGCGGTTGTTGAGATAATCTTGATCGAGCATCTCTCCCAAGTGTTTGGGGATTTCTTTCCAGCCGGGCAACCAATCGTAATGGAGATTGAACTGCGGCGAATTCAGGCTGCTCAAATCCGACCCGAATGTGTCTTCAACCTGTAAATCACAGAAGAGAAACGTGGACGCGATTAGATGTCGTTGTGCCACGAGTCGAAAAAGAGCCGCAAGCATTGAAGAGAAATGCGCGGGATTATCGGATTTCCGCATCTTGTCATCCCCTTGCGATCTCACGGAAATTTGAGAAAAATTATTTATAGATTTATTATTACAGATTTATTTATTTTTTTTTTTTGTTAAATGCGCCACGCAACACAAAGTAACAAGGTAATATTTCGCGCTACTCTATAAACTGCAATGCACCTTGTCGCTTTGCAAAAAAAAACCAGTGCACAGCTTATTGTTTTTCCGAGTAACCGTCAATTGCGTTCCGTACCGGCGTTAATTTCTCGCAGCGACGCCACTGCATGTCATCGAGTTTAGTCACCGATTGTACAGTGTAACATCCCGTGCGTGCGCGCGCGAGATCAGTTCTACTGATGTTCACTGGGTTCCTGGTACGATGAAAACGCAGAGCAGGCTCGGTCGTGCGAACCGCTTAGAATGAGTAACACTCAGTTTGTGGGGAGTCTTCGGGCGCGTGCCCTTCGACGTGCGGCGGCGCTGACTTTTCGGAAATACCGAGATGGGTCGGCTGACGAAAACCAGCTTAGTCCCTTTACCAAGAATTTACTCGGAACTTCGGAGCGCCGGCTCGATGGGACACACGCTAAAATGTGTCCCATCCGGGATCGGTTACGTATCGCACGAGTCATTATGAATCATCCACCGAGGCGGGAGGTGTCGGAAGAAATAGCGAAGGGAAAACGGTTGCCGCCACACAGTTTGCGTAATACGTTCGATGTCGTTTTGCCGCGCTTTGATGTTTGTATATGCGAGTAGTCGGAGATTCGAGGTCGACTCGGTGTATCGTAAATAAGGTAAATGTCCGAATAATCGGGCAAAGTACTACTAATCGGACATTTATTAAAGAAATAATTAAAATAAAATTTTATGTTGCATAATACATGCGCACGTGTTTTGCACAATGATTTGTTTAGTTAAAATTGCATCTAGCTTGCGCAATACTCCGATACATCAACACCGGTCCAATAAACTTTTCAAGCGCAGATCGTTGGCCTCTTTATTATGATAAACAATGGCGATACCGAACGAAGGAGTTTCAAACAACCGTATCGAATTTCGATATTAAAATTCTGCGTTAAAAACGTGTCCGTTAAAAATATTTACGACAAGGGATGATTTTTTTTTTTTTTTAAATTTTATACTCTGTACGTTTGTTTCCAGCGGTAGATAATGCGTGTCCCATTATCTGCGGAACGGAAATAATCGTCGCGCGACAACCTGCAGCGAGCGCGCGATAACACTTTCGATCGCAAACAACATTCCTCAGAACTATACGCTTGTGGCCACGTGTTGCTCGACCTGATAAATCACATATATGCGCTTCGCTCCGTCTCTGAAAACGTGAGTGAAAACAAGTTTATACGTGACGAGAGAAGCTCCGTGGAAAAAAAAAGGAGAGAGTATATACGTGACAACAAACGGACTTTTTCGGAAATTCGTGGCGGCTCACAAGGGCGGCATCGCGGTAGTCATTCATTAAACTCATTCTCTTGTTATATAGCGTGTACGCGTGTACCTGAGACGGCGGCTACTCGCGCGACGAGCGATCAGGGGCCCTTCTCACGCCCCGATCGTTATGAAAGCCGCCGGGAGAGGATACAAAGATATCTTTCCGACCCATCACTTTCTATCGAGAAATACTAAATACGCATCGTATATGCCGCGCCGAGATTGCGTCACCGGTCGTTATTGCTAATAATACCAAACACGATAATATCCACTGCGCGAAGCTCGCGCGGCGGAGGTATATACGTAATGAGGGGACCGCGTAGGTAAATTAAATCGAGGTTTACGATAATTTTGTGCAAGCAGTCCTCTAATAAATACATTAACCTTACGGAACGACCCCCACGCCTACGAGAACGCTCTTCGGCCTGAGTCTCTTTCAGGTGCCGAAAACAACTCGTTTCCATCGTCGTGTTTTACGATGTGTTAGTTACACTCTCACGCGACGATTCTCATTTCATCGGAGATATTTCGAAGATCCTCGTTTCGATAAAACATATAAAAAAAAAAAAAAAAAAAAAAAACTGTGAAGACAGAAGCGTCGATTTGTTTGCGCTCCAAAGACTTTAAATTTTCTTTCAAACTTTTTCATGGTGAGATGTAGAAACGCGAGGGAAGATCGCGAGAAGAGAGCAAGAAACGAGCGAAGGTGAAACGAAAAGCAAAAAGTGAAATAAAAGGAATTGTCACTAACAACCACTGGCGGCGGACAAATCTGTGGCGCGCGGGTCTTTTGTGCCTCGTAAAAGTCTCGTCGACCACACTGGGGCACGAATAATCGTAAAACCGGGCTGGTGGAAGCCCGGCAGGAAGTAGGCTGGCGAGGAATAGGTACCGCGGCGCTGCCGAGGACCCGTCAAAATCAATTAGCCTTTCCAAGTCTTTCTTCTATGGCGCGCGGCTTCGCTGCACCGCTTATTACAAGTTATAAAATTTCGTGCGACGGCTTCGAGATCCGATCGAATATCCCGCGACTTCGCTTCGCGTCCCCCACGAGAGAGGTGGAAAAACAGAAACGACCGGAGAGAAAGAGACAAAGAGAGAGAGAGAAAGAGAAAAAACTAACAGTTTTCTGATTCGACAAAGAAAATCTCGTGACTATTATTTTTTCAGATTCCATCGCTATTCAAGTAATTAAAATACTATTATATCAGTAAATTTATAATTTATATATATTGAATAAAAAGATCTTTTCTTTTTCTTTTTTCCTGATACAAAAACAAAAAAATTGACGCGCGAGTTTTTGGCGTCTTTGTGGAGGGAGGAATTTTTATGATGGTCACGTGCGTTCGGAAAATATGTCATCGCGCGAAGGAGCGACGTCGAAACGTAGCAGTGTCATGAGATATGTGTCGTATGTATCGAGGCGAGTACATGCACTGGCTGGCTTGTATATCCGGTCTGGGCTTTAGTATGCATGCGGTGTGCCAAGCGCGGCGTATAAGCTGCGCTCGCACATCCACGTGGGGGTGGGGAGTGAGGGAGAAAGGGAGACAGCTTCCGATTCTGATTTATTGGAATCCTCCGCTTCCGATATTTTATCCGATTCCATCACGTACCGGCGTCTGCACACACGTTGTCTGAAGACGTTGTCCGTCGCGCGATTCGACTGGCAGACAGTCGAATCATCGGAGGCTGTTTACAGGCGACGCGCGCAAGGACGTACGATGAACCGCGTATCGTGACGACAACGACGACGACGAAACTAACAAAAAGTTACGAGACAAAGCAAATGAGAAAATTAAAATAAGTTGTGGAAAAGAGTGCAGCGAATAAATCCGCAAGTCGACGACTTCTTGAAAGAAGATTTCGTTCCCGAAAGCTTCTCGGAAAAGTCTTTCCTGTGTGAGATCACGTGGTTCAAACACACCGCGTGGATTCATCTCTCTGTTACGCGCGCGCGAAAGAGATATATCATGAGACTTCCGCCGTTCTCGGTATCCTCTCGGCTAATCTATTCCTTTCTCCGATAACGAGCGTTGGAAAGTGAAGTCACTGGACCGGCAGACAGTGTGTCGCCGCGGTCGATATCAGCGGAGGGAGGCGAACTGTAGATACTCCCCCTGGAGTTCTCTCAGCCTCGATTTTACACTCGGGACGAAAAAGAAGAGGAGGACGACTTGCGACTCTCTTCTCGACTCGCGCGACACTTGGTTCTGCCCGCGCGAGACGATCTCACACGTGCGCAAATTTTATTGTCTTTCTCAACGACAAGAGAGCTGCGGCCTGTTCGCGATGTATCGGATTATGCGCTGACTTGGAGAAAACATCGGTATCCGGTAACGCGATGATGTAATGGTTGCTTTCTAGCAACCTTCGGCTCGCGAGGGAGCCCTACGGCGATATACGGAGCCTAATAATGCGGAGACGCGCAAATAACCTTCCTCCCGATGCACGCGACTAATGCTAATTCGCTCGGTCATGTACTCGCCTCTCGCCTGGACAAATACCGTTCGCGGAGAGAATCTTTGTCTGGTTTCTCTTACAAACGACGTTCTTTCACGATCACGGATGTTTATGGTCTGGGTTGCCATTGTTCGGCAAAACGCAACCGTTTAAGGAATTAAAAAAACGTCGGATTCATGATCACTTGATTAATTAGCAGAAAACATCAAGTCGTTAATTTTATTATTTTCTTACTTGTTTTCCGAGTTTTCGCAAATTACTTCGCACACACTTGCGATACACGCAAAAGTTTATGGACTTGTCTATCGCGAGAAACGAGAATAAAAATCGCGCATGCGAAACGTCGCTTCCTTGCGGTTTTCAAGTCGGTCTCTTTTTTTGGATCACTGGAGAGAAACCTTGAGGAGAGAACCTCGGGTCGGGTGCGTGATTTATTGTCCTTGGCTGAAGATAATAAGATACGATTGGTTCGGAAGATTCTCTTTTAAAACGAACATTTTTCGCAAGTCGCGCGTGTTTGTCATAAAATGTGTATACGAATAATAATTACGGCATATTCCGAAATTCACACAGAAAATTGTTAAAGAAATACGCGAGTAAGAAACCTTATTTATTTTATTCGATTTGAACGGTTTGATTTATATATTACAATCTGAAATGTAAAATCCACCTTTTTTCTTGTAGATAACAAGTAAGATAGTGAGACTGAATTAATGAATTAAACGTGGTGTCCACTGGGACGAAGACACGTGCGCGATTCACAAAATCGACATCTTTTTCGAAGGTCTATGCGACTCGTGAAACACTACGATCGATGTGTTGTATGTGTGCGAACGACCGGAAGCACTACCATAACCGCCTTCCGCTCGAAGGTTCTCTCACTCCACCCGGAGAGAAGTCCCCACTTAGAAGTCTCACCGATAATTATCGATCGATTGAGTTTAATCTTTCGGTTACCGACATTTTTAAACTACCGACATCTCTAGTTTCGGCGTTTTTGTTTTTAGAAATATAGGAATAATCGTAGAATTTCGATATACTTACATATCTATGGCGGAAACGTTCCAAATGATACAACGCTTGCTTCGCTTGGAGCACTATTTGCTGTATCAGTTGTTCGTCGGGCAACTGTACGACGTCCAGATCGCCTACGAAATCCTCCGAAGCCAAACCGCACGGATTTACCCACTTTGGAGGTGTGGTTAGCCGTTTCTCCTCGAGAGTCATCGGAGCGCCTTGCACTAATAATACGAAGGAGTTTATCAATAGAAACCCTGAAAACAAAGAAAACAAATTTTTTAATTTTTATTTTTTATTATCACGCTGCTGCAGTTGCTTGTGATATTTAAATGCATGTATAGGCTTGGGAGTTAAAGTAATTGAAACAGTTACGTTAAAATACAGTTTTACCGAATGTTCGCGATGAACGAGATCGGGACCTATTTCTCGATCAAAAGCATCTCGTACGTAGAGGCATTATTAACAGAGAAAAAAAAAAAAAAAAAAAAAGACAAAAACAAAAAAGAACGCGGATACAGCTCACTTGTTCGAGCGGTAATCAACGATTTGACGTGAGAGAGAGAGCCGCGAGATGCCTGCGTGAAATTATCATCGAGCTTCCGGCTCCTCCGCCCTCCTCTGTTTTCACCCTCGGGGATTCACTCGTCGATAGTAAGCGCCTAAATGGCAGATTCCGATCGGAACCGTCTTATGATCATCCGGCAGTTTCAGGGATCACCGCTCGTCGAATTACGTCCCCGCGAATTCGTCGTCGCATTATTACGCGAGTTACGACCCTTGATGAGGGGCCTCGGATCACGTGCAAGCCGGCAACGACGACAAACCGTGTCCACGGTTGCGTACGCGCATTCGGAGGATGAGCGTAACGACGGGCAGGCCACCGCATATGATGTGTCGACTGCATTTAATCCGTGCCCCTTTCCCCTTCTCCCGTCGTTCGAAACACGCGTCGAGATATTTGAAAAATCTGGATATTTATCGCGAGAGCGACATATCGATCTGAGGTTAAAAATAATTTCCTTGACCCATCAAATTGAGTTTTTTTTGAATTAGTAATAAGAAGATTTTACATATGTACAGATTAAAACGATGATTCTTTGCGCTAATTAATTTTAACGACGTGCAACGCGCGCGTCAATTGTTGATCGAAGAAGATTCGAGAGGTTTCATCGTCCGGCGAAATAAAATTAGGCTCGGAATCAAAGCCGAAGATGCGCCGCTCGTAGACGTTGACGAATTTAATTTTAATGTGCGAGAACGCGCGTATACACTCACGTGCGCAAACGTGTGTGCGTATACTGTATGTACACACACGTGATGCAGCGTGGCCGGCGGACGCGCCATGTGAGCGGACGGAGACAGAAGTGCAGACGGAGAAAGAGCGAGATGAGGAGAAAACTAGGAGCGAGACGAGAGGAGGGAGACGCCGCGGACACTTAACGCATATTAATGAGCGGCTCTTAAGTGCGTTCTGCGTTGCGATGAGAGAGCAATTTGCCGCGCGGAGAAGTTTCGCGCCTCAAAGCGAAACGACGCGTGTCGATCCGCGACGTATATACGTTGCCGTAACGCAGTTTCTCCGATATGTTTCAGGATCGACGTCATTAATTACAAAGATGCGTTAAACGAGTTTTACAAGACCAATCGCGTGAGAACGCGATAAAGCGCGTGATTTGATCCGATTTGCGCTGAAATTTGCGGAAGCTGTACAAATAAAATACGCGGGATGATACGCACAATTTAGAGAATTACGCGAGATATATTATAAATCGTATACATTGTCTCTCTCGGTTTATTTTTTTTCTCACAACTCCAGTTACATCAAGCTCGCGTAACGATAATCTATTTTTGCGCTTCACTTTCGTTACGGAAGAGAAAATAATCTCGGAAGATATCGGGAGATATCTTGACCGTCCAATCAATGTTCGCTAATGATGTTGGAGAAACACGTGCACACTCTCTTGCAATCTACTTTTCACCCATATACGAAAACGTTAAAGAAACGAGATTGTTCGCAGGTATTTTTATCGTCCTGCGAAGAGCAGTAGTGATCCACGTAAACGATCTCGGTATCCGCGCGACCGTATCTCCTTACCAGTCGCTCAAAGGCGTCGCGCACTTTCTCTTATTTCTTTTAATTACGTTTTTTTTCCCGCTCGCCCGGACATTTAATCGCTACGCGATCTTCCATGATCGGTCAAATTTGTCGACAGAGAAAGGAACATTTCGCGCGCTTATTATGATACGGGCAACACGCTTTCAGACGGGTTTCGTCGCGAGAGAGAAAAGAAATTCAAACGACAGCCGGCCGCGCGAGAGATCTCGCACCGCTCAGAGAGAATTTTACTCTTGTATTTACCTAATCCAGGAACTACGCGCTGCGGAACTTAATTGTTTTTCGCAGAAGCATATTAGTCGGTACATTTCGCCGTGTAACGGAAATAAAAAACGAACTATTGTCCTCGATATGTGACAATTTTCGCTGTTGCAGGTTTTCGTTACGGAAGAATAATTCGCGCGGTTGACAAGATTCGCGAATTTTTCACGAAAAATTGCAAACTTTTATTATTTTTTGTCAGTCGTTCAAGAAAATGTCGGCGGATTCGCGCGCGCTTCGTTTTGCCCGTCTTGATATTTTCCTCCGTACATTGGCTGCAACCGCCGTCGTCGCCGGGTATATACCGAGGGCCTACCTCAACGACGACGCTTTTGACGGCGTTCCATCGAAATTCCTGAGTTACCTGCGGCAGCGCGCGTTGAAAAAAAGTACGGATCGCGCAAAAGCCGGCGCGCACCGGTGCAAAGCGCATCTCCGCGCTGTCGGCCGGCAAGAAAGACGGTTGAAAAATGCGGTAATGACGCACTGTCCTCGCATTGCTCGCGACAATTATACCCCATTACGACCGACCCGCTACTCCCTTTTCTTCCGTTCGCGAACGAACGCGCGGACCCGAAGCGCGCGCGTTGCGGTAGGTCGCGATGTTACACGTCGTCATTGTCGTCGCCAATATGCTGTCCGCCAATTTATTAGAGATTATTCTTCTTGTCAATTTCTCATTGTCGCAAGAAGAACAAATCGTGGATAAGCCATGCTGCAAGTCGGACATATGTTGATACAAGGCCGCGCATCGCATTACACTCAGGCCGGAAAAAGACGTCTCGTCGTAACGTCTAACAATGACACGACCCCGTTTTCTGTTTGCGTAACAATACGAGACCGTTTCGGAAAAGTATTCAAAAAAAGATGTGTCCAAAAAATAAATGAATCACTTTTTTGACTATCTCTGGGATTTTAAACCACCTGTAGAACTGAACTTCGAGACACTCCGGCGTGTGTGTGTATGTGTGTGTGTGAATGTGTGTGCTCAACAGGTGGGCGGCGACAAATATAGCTTATACACTGTTGGCACGAGAGAGTTTTAAATTCGCATTCCGGGAAATCTGGAGCTTCGATTACGCGTTATGAATTTAATTGATAATTCGGAAGAAAAACGGAAAAGAGAGAGAAAGAGAGAAACGGAGATTCGCAAGTCCGTAAATGAAAAATCGATAAGAAGGACCGTTACGAAGCGCGGATGACTAATACGTTCATCGGCTTGTTCGAAAAATGACGTCAAACTCGCAAGAGAGACCGAGGCGAGCGACAATATATCGTTCAGATAGAAAAAAAAACCCGCGAGAGAAATTTCATTTGTAAACTTTGCATTTCCCTTAACCTGTTCACAGGTAAGAGTATTTATTACACAAACAAAACAGTTTGTATGTAAAAAAAATTAATTTATTTAACATAGCAAATTTTTTTTTTAATACAGATCAATTTTTAACAACAGATAAACAAGAAGGGCTTGATTTGAAACAATTACACAAAATTTAAAAACAAAACTGAAATTTAATGAAATATTGTAAAATATTAAAAAATTGTTTACTAAGTTTACGTATGTAATTTAACAACAACGTGGAATCTTTATTGATGACACTTGAACCGTGAGTACACTTGTGAATTGATAAGTACACTCGATGGATGTCTTCTAATGGCATCGTCACACGAGACGACTAGATTTCGAGATAAAAACATGCAAGTTTTTTACTATTACGAGTCATACCTCCGAGCGATTAGCTTATCTAGTTATTTGAGTTGCAGGTTTTTTGAGTATCTGATAGAGCGAATACCGACCAAATAAGACAAGAGTAAGTGGAAAGTTCGGCCGAATTCTCGGTACGAGTGTTCTGTGTCAATATTCGCAAAGTCAGTGTATATTTCCCGCGGTCTCGACGTTACGAAAGGACAACCGTTCGTAGGGATATGTGCATATATATATATATTTGTCAAAAGTTTGATACTTAATGACTCAATAAAAACAGCAGGCCTAATGCAAATGAAGCAAATCCCGATATGATTTCTAAATCACTTCGGAGAAAGCCTTGCGTGTCTGCCGGAAAGAGGATGCAATTTTTATGTTGACAACGACCACGCTGCAACGATAGGACACAGTTGTAAACGTTGCAACAACCAAAATATTGTTCCAATGATTACGTAATCCGTGTCTTGCAACATTGCGATCTCTCTTCAAAATCAATCGATGCGATTTTTCGCGCGAGAACATTTTAAACGGAAGACATTCGTCTCTTTTACATATCAATTAATTTATCGCGTTGATTTATTTATTAATTTATGTTGCGTTAAATATAACAACACGCTTTTATTGTTAATCGGTAAACTTTTATTTCATGCTCCATCGTTAATTTTTGTTACGAAAAATAACGCTGTCTCTTTACACGTTATCGACGTCAGCAATATTACATCTGCTCGCAATCGCATTGTCGATCGCTCGTGATCTTCAATGCGACGATCGTCTACTTACATAGACACGTGGTTAGCGTGAATCCCCGATCGTCGTTAAATGTCGTCGACGACGTGAAGTGCGAATTGTATAGCAAGTATCTCAGGGCGTATGTTGGCTTCGTTCTGTTCGTCGTGGCTTTGGTGGCGTCCTGTTGGTATTTGATTTTCTCCGACGACAACGTCGTCGTTGACGGTAACGCGTGGAAGCGCAAGCTTGTTGTACGGTCAAGGACCCGATGGGACGTAGTCCTCTGATCGCGAGCGAGTATGTTCTCCATCTTTCGAATTGATCGATCGATTCGCCACAATCACCGTGATCGCATAACACAGAATGCACCACAGTATCTGTGGGGTAACACTCGCGTGTTTAAATTGCGCAGGCGGGATCGAAGCGGTATATCTCCCTCGCGGCGGGTCTATTCGCGTCGCGTGTATGAGCAATAGGAAATGTACACGTGCGTTTTATAATAGGTGCGCAACGGATACGAGTTGCCGCCGCGCTATGTCACCGATTGCTTCGTCACTTCGCTCTGAAGGGGTTGTCGCACTCGAAAAACTGTCTGCACAGAAGTCCGTTTGGCACTGCTCCCAGCACACGCGATGCACTGATTCTTATACGAGGGGGGGTAGGGGTGTTGTTGTGGGGTCCTGAGAAAGGAAGGGGGGAAGTGGGTGCTTGACAAGGTGGCGGGGGTACTCAAGAAGAAAAGGAAGAATATCAGTAAGGTTTGATGGACCTTCCGTTTCTTCCTTCAGTTTTTCCTCTGTCTCGGAGAAATCCTATTCTCACCGATTCTTTAGAGATGGTTTTCAATTTGTCACGGGTCGTATAGATGACGCTCGTTTTTCCCAAAGAAATGTCAAAAGATTACCCCGTGGCAGGAGACCGAACAAGAAGAGAACGGCCAATCGGACGAGCGAACTAATAGAACAGCAGTCGAGCTGGTTTACAAGAGACAAGCTATTCGTTCGTCGTTAGGTAGGAGTGAACCTGTCTAAGGGAATGGTAGACTTCTGTGTTCGTCTGCCTTGGACGTGTACGTAGATCGCTTCTCGCCGTCGCGCCGTCCTTATCTATTGTATTTCTCTTTTGTTCTCCTTCCTTCCTTCGTCTTCTCTCTTTCTCTGTCCTTCTTTTTCTTCCTTTCTTTTTCTCTCTTTCTTCCTGTCCCGGGCGCCAACTCTTTCACTCTTCCTATCACCTCGTGCGCCCCCGATGTATGACTGTCAGTGTATGGTACTGGCCACTCAGTCGACCGGTGCCTATATACGATTGTAAAGTCACCGGAGCACGTGGCCCGCACCCCGCTTTCGGCCAATTCCCCCACCATTTTGTCGCTCTCCCTCAATCACCCGCGCTTGATTACCTCTTCTCGTTTCTTCTCTGTTCTTTTCTCCTTCTCTTTTGCCGTTGTCGTAGCCGCCGTCGCCGTCGCCACCTCCTCCGTCTCATGTATCTCTTCCCTCCTCCTGCAATGCTGCTTCTCCAGCACGACTCCTGACTCCCACCTCCGGGATCTGGTGGTTCAGGACTCTCCGCGACTCATTCATAACTCCCCGCGGCCGAGCGGCCGTCCCCCACTCGCCCGGTCCCCACCATACGCTAACGTAGTAGGTGCTCGTCACTCACCAAGTGAGTGAGATACGTTGATTCAGATGAACCATGTTGCACTGTCGTGCTACACACTCTCATAATCGGAGTAAACGTCTGCCGATTCTTGATTGCGATTCTGTTGTGCGAATAAATACCGGCTCTTCTTCTTGTCAGCTTGTATGTACGAAAAAAAAAAAAAAAAATAGATTCTCTTCGTGACTTCGAAGCGAGAGTCATTGCTACTCATTATAGTTATTTTCTGATATACTTTTCTTCTGATGATATAGTTTTCTGATTATATAGCTTTCTTCTGATAGCTTTTGTACTCTTACACATTATCCGTGTATCGGATAGAGTATCAAAAGATGTAAGAATTTCGTTTTTATATAGTTATAATTTTTAATATTTTATTTTAAATATCTTCAATACATATATATGAAATTTAAATATAAATAATATATTTTTTCTGGCACGTACATATGAGTTATTTTACATTATCTAATAATAATTATCGAACAACATCTTTTATGTGACGTAAGCATACTTCTTTAAAAGGAGTTAAATATGAAGCTTCTAATTTTGGAATTTGCTCCTATATTGGAATCTTAATTGTTACGCACGCGTGCGTCGCGTCATTGGCACGCGAGTGTTGTTGTTTTTTTTTTTCATTTCTCACATATGATCGCAGGATCATACGTAGGCAGCCGACTGACTCGTTCTTCATAAAAATCGTGACATTAATATATTGTTGCAGATAAATTGAATCCGTCGACGGAAGATAATTATAGCAGCAGCTCCGTCTATAGAGAAAGACGTGTGTGCGTCAGTGGTACGCGCGATTCCGCTAATTGTTGCCGTCGACGAAGACATGACACCATTCGTTATCCTCGGCATGTCGTCGAGAATCTCATACGTTCGCAGCATCTTCGTAGTGTCGAGTTTCGTGATCGTTACAAACAGTTCGTGGCATTAATGAACGTCCCTCGTTAATGATGGCAGATCGCGATTTCTCGCTACGTCAGAACATATATGTTTTTTTTGTAGATGTTAACGTAACTGGTTATGTGACGTTGATGGTAATTATTATGTTGTAACTCAAACTTTCTTGTGCAATCATGTCGGTGAAACATTAAAAATAGAACCTAGAAGCATTGTTAAGGCTCGTGATATAAATATTACTGATTCGATATATATATATATATATATATATATATATATATATATATATATATTTGTGTCTAGATATTATATTTTTAGGAGTTTTATTACATTTGTCAGTTTTGTTTATTTATATTTGTCTCACATGAGCTAATATATCATTGAAATCGTATTTTGATCGAAGGAGACTATATGTCTACTGTAACATCCCTGATTATTCGAAACGATTGTTTCTTTATAATTAAGTTCTGTACGAGCGTCTTTTTTTTTATTTTAAAAATATATTCAACACTAATAAAATGCTTTATTGCAAAACGCGCGGGAGATTCCGTCAGACCACCAAGTGGTCCAGGTTCTCCTCTCGCGCTTCGAATTTTCCCTACCACGATTCTCTATCCCTCTCCGCTCAAAACCGCGTCCATATCCTTCTTTACCTCCCACTTAAAGTCAGTGATGACGTTTCCTTTCACTAGCTCTCGAATGCTTACGTACGTCGTACCTCCGGCCTGGAAGCGCGCCTACAAGTGCTTGCGCGACGCAAGCCGCGCGCGCTCGGTACTTCCGAAAGGATTTTCTGAGAACGCGCGCCTCAGAATCTCCTTAGAGGCAAATTAAGATTCCGACAAATATTTTCAGAGAATTTGACGTCCGGATATGATGCATTGTAGACTTAGACCTGGGAGTAATTCCTAACAAGGATATTTCTTATTAATTAGTGTAATTAAGTCAAACGCGTGTGTAACGCGCTCGCCAACATTGTGCAATCTTTCACAAGACGGTTGTAAGAATTATGTAACCCTCGACAACGAGGTGACCACGCGTATACTCGTTGAACATATAATTAAATTGGCAGTATTTTAATACTATGTTATTTAATATAGTATTTGAATACTATATGTGTCATTCGAACATATACCGCGTTATTTTACTACATAGCATTCGAATGTGTTATTTGAACACATAGCGCTCGAACACATAGTATTCGAATTTCGTCATCGGCCATTCGAAAATCAAATGATGAACGGACTGTACGCGATAGGCGTTTATAGATTTTGATGTCATCGATTGCACCAAGTAGTAGCAATCAATGAAATAGTTTATTCACAACTTTCATTCATTCTTCTTGCGACTTTCTTTCTTTTCTTGCAAAAAATTTCTCGTCTTACAAAAAAAATTTTTTTACTGCAATGACGCTGCAAGTTTCATCACGTTGAATGCTGATAGTTGCGAAAAACATTCTGAGATTGTGTTAAACAGTGCATTTTTGATACGACACGTTCAGCTTTTAATTTCGACGCAAATAACATCGTAAATTTGTGTCGAGAAGCGACTATTAGATAGCTGCTGTCTGACAATCATGAGATAATAACTGACTCTCGTGTGATTTAGTCTCGCGGTAATTTATTTGGGAAATTAACAAGAGACAACAGTAACATAATTTTCCTCGGAAAAGCGTCAAATGTAGTTTTTCGATTAAGTGACACCTCGCTTAGTTTAATCTGTTTTTGTGAAGAACATATTGATGTGGTTATCGTGATTCGACGAACAGAATGCCATTCTGCTGCGTGACTATCGGTGAAAATTGGCCATGTCTCGGCCAAGCAGCTTACTTGACATTGCTTACACGGGTGTAGCGAATAAAAATCATGTGGCATTATTGATAAAAGAACGTGGCACTTGGCACGAAGGCGTGTCACTACCGGAAAAATCGTCGAGATGCGCGACCTAGGTTAACACGGCGACGCTTGTCTCATTTAAAGACGAATCTAATGCCGAGCGCGATGTACGGAATTTATTGATACAAATCTAGTACGTGATTTGAATGTCACTCAGCCCCAGAAATGTCCGCGCATCACGTCCGCGCGTGGATAATTTTCTTTGCTATCTCTTCGCGATGTTCAGAGAGATCGGTTTGTTTGCAAATACACTTTTGATTTGCGCATCGCACTTTGCGCGATTAGTCAATAAAAAAAAACAGGATACGTGCGCGCGCGAGTGACACATTGTATTGAAAGACGCATTTCAATTTGAAGAACGCTCTACGTGATCGACCTCACGGATCCGCGTTCGTCAACTTCGCGTAAGATCGCACGCATTAATGCGAAAACGCTACGTGCTCGCGTTACGCGACGCTCGTGTTACGGAACGAAGAAGAGTGTACGCGAAAACTGACTGATTTTGATTGAAACTCGCGCACTAGAAAACAAATAAGTGATTTGACTATGCGAATCTGTGAAATCGTGTCTTTCTCTCTCTCTCTCTCTTTTTTTTTCACACACGCCTACTTGCATTTCTGCACCTCGCTCTGCGATTTTTTATTTATCGATTCTCCGACATGTTTTCCGTTTCTCGAAATGTACGTGATTTTCTAACGGAGAACGCGAGAACAACATTGCAGGCGTATTGTATCAAAAATAGATAGAACACTTGAGGAATTTTCAAATGAGCATATTTTTCATGATTAAGAAGACCGCGATTCAATTAAAACTATCACGCGAGAATCATAATATTTAAACAATAAAACATTCTTTTGCACCAATTGTCTCCGTCGTTAACTATTTATCGCTGTTAGGCGTGACATGTGTCTATTCGCCATATAGTTTGCGGGATGACATAAATATATTTCGACATACTTTCCTCATCATAAACATCAAACTTTATTCACTAGCGACATAATTAAAGTATGTACGTTCGATTGATCTTCTTCGAAGCGATGTATGCTCGAACATTGTATCCTCGAAAGTGACGTAACTACAACGCAACACATCACAGAAGAGTTCAAAATAATTCAAGAAGTCGATGACAAATGATCTCGTGAGAAAACGATCCTACGTACATATTTTCTCTTTTGCAAAGCTCGCGAATCTTTGCGTGGACGAAAAAAATATATGAGCTTCTCTTCTTTGCAACAACTAACTAAAGTTAATAGTTAAAGAAAAATGACAAGTAAGACCGAAATTTAAATTTATGCGTTTTCTTTCGTCTGTGGGGTCATAATGGGGAACCGGGGTTGTTAAGTGATGACTAGATGACCCACCACGGGGAGTATATACGTATGAGATTGTGCGTCGGTTGCTCGGCAAGAAAACAAAACGAGATCTGACGAGCAGAAACGTCGGGGCTTAAATTAAATGAGTCAATATCGTCATTGTTTCGCTGGAAACGCCGCGTGTTTTCTATCGAAATCCGCGTGCGCGCCGCCCGCGTGTGTGACGAATTTATCCTCGTCGACTCTGCGCTACGTGAGATTGACACACACGGGACTCCGTTACTTATGGAAATTAGTCTAATTTCGTATCGCGGACTGGCCCATTACGCTCATATAGTCACGCATCAACGCGTAATGTCCGTCATCATGACCGATAATCACTTCGATGAAAACACAAGAGGAGAATCGCGGGAATTGCACGTCGCCGCGCGCGCACGCGTGCAGCGCCGTTTGCGCGAAAAAAACGAGATATTGTTTCTCAAGGCGAGGCTCGCAATTGTGTAATGCAAGTATATATACATGTATATATATATATATATAGTACACGCGTACGGTTACTACGTGTACGTATTGCTACGTCTCTCGTTGAAAAGGAGAAAATTGATTTCGCAAACTCGCTGAACGTGTTTGACTGATGATTTTGTGTTCCGCCAAAGTCGTTTCGATTAATGTCAATATTTTAATTAATGTCTTTGTAAAAAAACGAAGCCTTTACGAGCGTCTTTAATCACACAAGCTTCGCTTCTGTCTCTGATTATGTACATATTTAGCGTGGCGCTTTGGATCGCATATGAATCACGATATTAATTCTGGAATGAAACGTGCGAGAGATTTTGAGTCATTAATAAAGCAAATCAAAGAAATGTGACCTGCTAGTATGCGATCGCGTGTCGCAGTCAACATCTGTTGCCGCTAAAATTTCACACACAGCTTTACGCTTTATTAAAAATTATTTAAAAAATTTGTCATTCTTGTAGTTCGGAAAAAATAGTCTTGCAAACACACATCACATCTATATGACGAACTTTTATGATTTTTTTTCAATCATAAAAGTGTTTTTTTTTTTTTTTACTGGCTTTAAGTTTTTTTTCTCTCGATCCTTGCAGAGTAAATGTTTACAGATTGATGCGAATCGATGAAAAACGAAACCGATAAGAAGAAACGACATCGGCTAGTCAACAAGGCTAGATTGATCGCGATGGGGGGGTTCATTGTACCCGATCGAGTACTGTAATCTCGAGCCGGGGAGAATGCATCGGGGATTTTGAGTCCGCAACCGGTTGCGGATTTTGCGCGCATTCGGAGCGCGTACGGGCGCGCGCGCTAAAAAGCGACGTTTAACCATCCGAAGAGTGGAAAAGACAGGGGGCAATTTTTCGAAAGAGGCAATTATCGATTCGTGTGGTCCACGGCGGCGGATTGCAAGAAGCGGATAGAGACATCGGCCACATTCCACGGGTACGAAAGGCATGCCGTGAGATCCCGATAGGGACTTCTCTCGGTTCTTCTCTTTCTCCTCCTCACCTTTCCCGTCCCGCTCGACATTTCGGGATCTCCAGAACGAGGGACCACCCAGGCCCGCTCCCCTCATGCGACTATGCTTTGTAGCGGATAAAACGGATCTCTCGAGCAAAAGTGTACTGACGGAAATCGAAGCTCTTACCGTTATGAAGGCAGCGACATGTCCTCGTACTTTCTCGACGCATGACAGCTGTCACTTATCCCGGTGTTTGCGGCAATGGATTCTTTCATTTCAGAAGATTCAGAACTGGCTCGAATCGCGACAGAAGCGCTCGATGTGTATATCCCAATGAACGCGGATATGATACGCGAGAATACGCGGACATCGCCGCGCTATCGCGAATTTGACATACACACACACGGCGTTGAGGCGGTGGTCAGGCTTGGAAAATCCGGAGATTGCTTAGGTTTGTCTGCTTTCACGGGTCAGCCACGCGATACGTGACGAGAAAACAAAAGGGTGCGCGTGACGTAAAATCATCGGGAAGTTTACATTTTTTTTCTTGTACGTTGCACATACAAGTGTCAAACGAATCAATCATCTGTCACTTGACTCGATTATTTCTTTGAGGAAAACGCGTTACGAACTTACACGTAGATTAATTAATTTTACTTATCTTCAAAAAAAAAAACATAAAAATACACGCGTAATTCAGTTGCGCGATTGTTCGCGAAATAATAATATAATTCCCCGTTGACATTTGTTCGATGACAATAGGTTATTGTGTATTTAATTTTCGAAGCACAAATAAAATTTTCGTGAACCTGACAAAAATGTCTATTGTCGCGAACGTATACATGGATCGCGTGAACGACGCGCTTCTCTGAAACCGTTTCGAAATTGTACGCACGATAACACACACTGCGTGATCTGTGGCCAACTTGTGACTTAATCACACAGTTATCGTCAGTAAATTAATCGCACAGTAATCGTTAATGATGCAAATTACTCATTTCCGATACCAACGGATCAAATCATTGCCAATATTAATCTTGCTGTTCTCAACTTATCGCGGCGAAAACAGGAAATCTGTTCTTGTGCGTCTTATCACGGCTCTTATCACGCTCCTCCGGTTCCCGAGGCCAAAATCATCTGACTTGTGAACTGACTCTCAGCTCTTTCTTTTTCTTTCTCGAAACTACGCTATCGATTTGACAATAAACTGCCGCACTTGTGCTATTTTAGTTTGCTTTCGAGTGGCATATATTGAAGAAGTGCTTATCTTAAACTGCTTCCGCGGCCCGCCAGACATTGAATCGCGAATGTATTCTTGTACGGTAAATATTTTCGAGTGTAAACAAAACCAATTGTTTAATTACCTGTGATTGCAATCGGAGACTTAGAAAGTTGAAATTTAAACTATCTTAATGTAATTATTAGTATTTTTTGTTACAAATCTATTTTAGAAACATCTTCTGTCGCTCGCAAATATAAAATTGCAACCTTAAAGTAAAGCGTGCATCATCTCTCTGACGTCAGTTTTCACAATAAATACATCACTGAGAGAAAAGCAGTTCCCCAACGATCCCGCGCAACATTTTATGACGTCTTCGATGCGCGAGACACAACAATTGAGTTCAGTTATTCAGTTTGTACGCGGGAGTGACGTTGCGGAGATTCGTTCAACCCATGAATCAGCCCCTACCGCGCGCGCGCTGCGTATGTGAATCAACCCTTAACCCGCGGCTCCGTTTAATTCTTTTGATTCATGCACGCCTTCGTCTTGTCTGGTCTGTAACCGCGTCTGCTATTATTTTTAGCGCGTGATCACCGCGCCGCGAAGACGAGAAGAAAAGGGAGAGAAAAGACGGTTTGTGTGAGACGATTCTAATGCCGACGCGGAATATATTAGATCATCTCGCGGGCTTGGCTTGCATAATTATCGGCTCTTCTGTCACCAAAGGCCGACTCGCGCGCCGTTACGTTGCGCTCTCTCACCGCACCCTAAATCATAACACTCATCGGCATGGCACGCGCAAAATTGCGAATGAACAAGACACGCGACTTACGAGATCGCACAACAATCTGTAAGCTTCCTCCTGTCTTGTCAGAGATGTTTTTTTTTTTTTTCGTGAATTGCGATTTCAAAATTAATGCCGGTTGAAATTACGTTCGACACATTAAAAAAAGGCAACTATTGTATGTAAATTTGTGTACATAGAATATATTATATTTATGACAGACTGGATTAAATGATGTACTTGAACGTTATTTATTGATAATCGCTCGCGTCATTCAAAGGTGCGAGAGCGCAGTGACACATGTGGAAACTCCTGCTAACGATCGTCCATTTCGATAGTCCGGCCAAGAAGAAGTTACACGAGGAAAGATCCTTTTATTCCACGCGGGTAACAATACAAGAAAGTCTCGCCAGGATTTTCCAATTGTGTCACGAGTTGTGTGTTTGCACCAGTGAGTGTGCCAGGAACACAGTCCGACGTGATGGAAAATGTAATATAAAAAATTGAATTGATTGACCAAGCTGATTAATCGGTACTTTGCACCGCGAAAATAACCGGTGATGATTTCGCGTATTTTGAAGATTTCTCTTCTGCGTACGCGCTTTTATTCCTTGTGAGTCAACTCCTTACTCTCGTCAAATTTCCTCCTGAGAAAAACACGGGAAAACAGTTTAGTTTTACGGTCGGAGAGCTTGGTGATCTTTTCGTATACCGTTGGGAATTGTTTTACATGTCATCGAGTTCTCATACAGCAACAGTTTGTTTTTTTTTAATTATGAGTACAGTGACGTATTGAACAAATCCACTTTAAGTTTGCGATTTATCGATTTTAATTATACACTTCGATATTGTTATCGCCGGCTTATAATATCGGTATTTACTTTGTATTTATCGTCCGGCAAACAGTCTCACGCACGATCGCGATGACTCCAAAGAAGGTTACAAATGACTTGTAAGTACTCAATTATTCACGCGGATGCGCGATGTTAACCCGCTGCGGTTTCTGAGGGTCAATAGAAATGACTACTTGGCGACATTGTCGTCTGGACGGTATCCTTGTTTTCAGATTTTTTTTTAAGAAGCTGATCTTAGAAAACAATTTCGTGTGATCGCGCACCGGCCCGCTTCCGGACACATCCGTTTAGCGACACGGAAACTATTTCATCAAGTTTCTTTGAAATACAAATGACCAATTTAGATAGCGGATATGATCGAATCAATTCGTCATTCATTCTCAACAAAGTAGACGTGGTACTATTTTGGACGGTACACTGTATATATACATATATCTCATATCTGTCAAAAAAAAAAAAAAAAAAAAAAAAAAAAAGTGCGGTGCGATTTTTTGTTCAAATTTTATCGTGTTTCATCGCGGGAAAAAAGTTTTGCTATATGGCCGGCAAGAAAACTTTGCCACCGAATTTTTTTGTTTCGTCAACAAAACGTTTTGTTGGCAAAATGAAAAATTCGCTAGGTTTTTTTTGTTAGCTGTATAGTAAATTAATTTTCTTCTGCTATTCTAACACCTTATTTCTTGTGTGTTTGAGATAAGAAGTTTCAATAACATAAAGATTATTACGTATATCATGGAATATATTATGCTACACACCTGAAGTACAACAACCTGTCATGATGCGCGCGCGCGCGCGCGTGTGTGTGTGTGTGTGTATTTTTTCTACAACCGTGGAACACAGAAGAAACGCGACGAAAGACGAACGTGCACCGTATATACGTGCTATTAGACGTTACGTTCGCACCTGCGATATACTGTTGGTTTTCTCGTAGAGCGCGCGTCGACGAAGAAATCATCCGCCGACATCAAGGCAAACGACTCGCGAGGAAAATTAAATGAACAACACGCGACTCGTAAATAGTCCCTAATTGGCGATGCTTGACTTTGATGTCACGGTACATAATAATATGCACGTAAAGCACGTTTTGCCGCGCTCCTTGGATTGTTTTGTCGGATCGTTTCATATATACATACATACATACATCTGCGACTCTCTATAACACGACTCTTAATCAATTTTCCAGTCCGCATGCGGTACACAATTTCAATCAACGTCATCCGCATTCGGCGCGCGATTTTTCTGCGTCGCGAGAGTACATACTTGCGTACGTACTTGCGCACGTACAGCGCGCGATTCATTAAAACGCTGTTAGATAATAAAGTAATTTGTGCCTCCGCGCCGCGTAGGATGACCTTTCGACAAAGTTTGACGTCAGTGTACGTGAGTGTGTGTGTGCGTTTGTTGCGCGATAGATCGTCACACATCGCTCGGATTAATTCTACGCGATTATTTCGCACCGATTCGCCGTTGGAATTTCGATTGTCGGTTGCAACGCGTTAGTTTTCGCGCGCGTCCGAATTTCTCGACAACGAAACCAACCGGCCACCAACCGAACTTTCCGAGACTTCGAGAGAGAAAGAGAGAGAGAGAGCGCGCGTTGACCTGTTGTTATCGCGTCAAATGTCTCGTCGCAACAATGTCGACGGTTATTAATTCGGCAACGTATGTAACAGCAACTTTGTATCGACTCGCTGCTAAAGCAGGATCAGAATGTTTCCTCTACAGATAAGAACGCGCGAGAGAGAGAAAGTGAGAGAGCGATAAAACTCGAGCTCAAAGATAAGCCTACAACATAGTATTGAGCTCTAGTAAACTCCGCCATCTCACGTAACGTCTATCGCGTGTCATCGCGCGTGAAATAGCAGAAATGTTGTACTTAGATAAAATTTATACGCGTGAGAACAGAGTAAACAGGTCAGTCTGAGGGGATCGATTGGTTCCTGTTTGCAAAATACTATAATGGGGGAAGCAATAGGCGCGCATTGGGCTCACAACAAAATTTGTGCAATTATTTACTGTGCTTTATTATAAGTTTTGCTAAGAAGTAATTTTTTTGTTTTTAATAAATAAAAAAATTGAAAATGACTCACCTTGTGCTCAATCGAGGAAACTTAATCAGCGGGAAAGTTCGATCTGCAACAGAGAAGAGAAGACGCGAAGAATTAATAAAAGTTTTCACAATAGAATTTTTGTAACATACATCCGCATTGTGTTCGTCATCGCGTTTCCTCGAATCGCGCGAGAGAAATTTTTGACGTCTGTCGTTCGGCGAAGATGAGCACGTCGCGCCCGAGACGGGATATAAAGTCCAAGAGATATTTTCGAGCTTTATGCAACGATTACGTTACGCTAAGCAGGATATAACTCTTGGAATATCCCCTGTATATTTATCCTGCGGTCACCTCGTTAGACCGTATCGTCAGATTTACCGCTGCTGTAATGGTTGCTTGGCGGAAGAAAAAAAAAGTAGTCATCCTTCAAGTATGCGAGTGTATTGTTTCTTAATAACATGTCTTGAATCACGCTCGGTCGGTAGACTGAGTCTTTGAGATCGCATCGCGTATGTACGATTGTTGTGTCGGTGCCGATGTATTTGCACTTATTGATGTCGCAGCAGAAAGGTCAGCTTGCTTTTGTTGCAGTTTCCACGTCGTCGGATATGCCACGAAGTTCGCAGTTCTCTCGATCGCGTCAAGAAATTTGAAATCGGTTTGATTGCAAAACTTTGGTCTCGAAAAATCGAATGCGACGAGAATAAATTAGCGCAAAACCACACACACAAAAAAAAAACAAAAAAACTATCTGAGAGATAAAAACTCGATGATGATAGCGCGACAATAAGAATAATCTTATGTGATTATATTACGGGAATAATTATCTTACAAAATAACATTGACAATAACATTATCTTTTGTTTTCGCGAAGCGGAAGGTATTGATTACGTCGGTTCTTTTTTTCGCCGCGTTAATCTTTCTCACGCGCAATGCCAGGTGGAGTTGATATGACGACGGACTCCGCGCGACATCGTAGATGCGTCGCACCTGTCACGGAGCGATTCCTCGTAATCACCATAGATTTCTTCAGAGTAACTCTCGCAGAGTCGCATACCGGTGAGCAGGCGGTAAAGTTGTGTGCAATATATATTATCATTTGTATCACTTCTTTCCTGACACCGCATACCGAGAAGTGAACTTCGTTCTCGCGGCCATCTGTTACGATGATTCTAAATAACTTACAATGTGTGACTCCTCTCTCGATGGAGTGGTTCAACATTAATTAATATTACTGACGGAATGAGAGAAAGACAAGTGTTTGCAAACACTTTTCAAACACTTTAGACGTGTAAATAACACTTTTTCCTACAATTTTGCAATTTACGCAAATCATATTATTTACAGTCTTTATATTTTTTTTCTTTTTAGTACTGCAGATGACAAATTAATACGCGCGACAGTAGTCGCGTACAAGACGTCTTCGCGTGTTGAGAGATGAAAAAAGATTCGATGGAAAAATCGTGTGTATATATCTCACAGGACACCTTGTATGTTGGCACGTGACCGGAGCAGATGGTTCGTGTGATTCGTGTCTGAATGTGCACTTGTCTCTCACAGAGACTCTCCGCTCATGGCATGTGCAGATCATTTTCGCTGAATGATGTGTTGCCTTCGGAAACCGAACAGGGTCAGAGGATCGCACGATATCGCGTTACCGGAAAAGAATCTAGAGCGAAGAACTGGAGAAGAATCCCATTGTCTTTTCTAACGACAGTTTTGAAAAAATTACACCAGTAACGTTTAGTGCGTTACATTTTTGTGGAAAGTAGAAATTGATTTTTGTATGTGAATCACGACTCTTTCTTCTTTTTAAGAAGATTCTTATAGTCGGTTTCATTTTTGGTTTCCTTGTCGCTGTCTTTTTTGTTTGATACACTGCATAAAGTTCAAATTTGTCTTGTTCAAATTACATTTGAAGAGACATATTTGCAAATACCGTACGCAAATAAGTACAATCGAAACGTTTTTCGATCTCTAAAAGTTTACTTTTATTGTGGAAAGTGTTCACCGGCTCCGATATTTAATAGCGAATTACGATTTTGAGATGTTCGAAAGATTGCGTTACCGTTAATGCGCGTTATCGCTTTCGCAATATAAAACATAAACAGAACTGAGGGATAATATCGGTGACGTTACGTATCTACAGTGTGTTCGTGCTATTCGTACAAGTGATTCACACGATTCTCTTCGTTATATTGGCATTTCATCGCTGCTTATACATAAAGTCGTGAAAATGTCTATCCGTTACGATATGAAATGCATTTACAGAGCCGGAAGGGATTCTATGCGTCATCGATAGCGCGTTTGGTTCGTTCCTTCGCGCATTTCGGCGCAACGGTCTCTTTGCTATGCCTTGTAAGATACATCGGTTAAATAAATTATTTAAACAACGCATTTTCTTAGACGATGATATTGCGACTTGGCATATTTGTTGGATCGGATTCTGCATATTTCGCCAGCTTTAACCGTTTATCTCAACTCGCTTTTTACTATTCCGATGTAAGAATAAATGAAAATAACAATTTTTACAGCTTTATTGCTTCCATCGATTGATGCAATCAAGTTGATTACATCATTTGACAATAAATTCTTCTCGTTGTTGGGATTTTGTTTTTACACTGTTTTTACTGCGCTTCCGCGACACGCAAATTACACAAAATTTCTAAATTTATAAAAACAAAACTGACGAAGTCTCTCTTTTGTTTGCAAACGTCTGAAAAGAATCCTGGAAACAAATGATTACGAGACGATTTCACTTTTAACTGATGAGTGACGAATTATCAAAATTCCCCGAATTTCGGCATCCGTTTCCGTTCAAAGTGGGTGTTACATATTCGTTTAGGCAGCCGCGGTATTTCCGGAATGTGTATCGGGTGGGCGCAATTTTTGCATATGCTTCGTCATTGTACAAAGCGGTCTTTTGAGGGCGCGCCGCTTTACTTACTGTAAGAGGATTGAGCGCGCACACAGGATCGCCGGAGACCGTTTCGTTGAATCATCGCGACTCGATTCCAAGAATGCTCCATTCATCTCGGAGCAATGTCTTCGCAAAGGACGCGTGAACCGAAGGTCTCGCGGAATCGACGAACCTGCTTTGCGGAAGAAACACACATTCTGACCCCATTCCGCGCGCGGTCGCGGCTTTTGAGGACGCGTCTTTTCCAATAAAATTGCAACAAGTTTTTGGAACAAGTCATCGCACCAGAGATCGCCATTTACCGCGATAAAAGTATTAAATGCTATACGGCTTGTTTTGCGGTGTTCGGATATGTATGATTTTTTTTAATTGCCAGAATTTGGCTATTAATTAAGCTTAAATAATATAAACAATAATGATACAATATCGTACGTATAATTTTGGCAGCAATATAATTTCATAATTAATTGTGTAGTATCTTTTTAAGATAGTTTCATTATTATTTTATTTTTAATTTTTCAATAGCTATATTTTATAATATGTTATTATAATATATAATATATATTATATATATTTATATATTTAATATAGATAAAACATAATCGAGAGATCGGTAGAATCACGTAATGTTCGAACGTTACTCAGTACGGATTAAACATGTTTGTACATTATTATACAACGAAGGCACGGGTTTCCCCCTGTCTTACATGTATATCTTCAAGCACATGAACTCATTCACGCATATGACTGCTGACGTAGTGTACTATTTTTACGAATAAGCGATCTCGCTGGTGTACGTACATTTTCGGTCGATTGAATGGACTTTGAGTGAACGTTCCATTACGTGTCGTGTGTCTTCGCGAGTGTGTCAAATAAAGGAGGATACTCGCTCGCGAAAGCATTATTGTCCGTAACGTTTCCGTGAATTTGCACCTGCGTCATAAAGGCTCGGTGAGTTCCCGACCGATCCAGGAATTCACAAGCTTATACGCGATCCGTTTTAAATAATCTCGCGCAACATAGTGCCGGGTGTTCGAAAAAAACAAAATCACGAGATTTTGCGGCACATTTGTATGCCGCTGCTTGTGCTCTGAATCACACTGCGGGAAGTCAAGCTCCTCATATATCTGTTGTCTATCTTTCGATCGTCACGATCTCCCGCACCTTTTCGGCATCTTGCGCAAGAATAAATCCCGTTACGTGCGCAGCACCTCCGCCTCTCTCGATCTTTGCGCGGCGCGAATCTTATGCAAATCCTTTCTACGTTCGCGCAACCGTTCCGTTCGTCATTCCACGGACACATTTTGCGTATCATTGCAAAGCATCATCTAAATTAACGCCTGTACATTTTATTATTCATACTAGTTTATCGGCGCGAAAGAAAAAAGTAAAGAAAAATATATATTTTAAACATATAAACAAACATTTATCAATAATAAATATTAATTTTGTCTTTAAACATCTCTGATTTTATTACGAGACATGCTGCAGGAGAGAATATAAATGTTTGATTCGCAATTGCGGTATTTCTCTATTAATGCGAGACTACTAACGCGTGCCTATATCGTTGCGAATGCGCATCGCATGCAAGGTCTTTTTTTGCATTTGTTATTCAAAAAGGGGAAGCACACACGTATGCGCATAATATATGCATATATGCCGAGCGATCGATATCTTTTGCATAAGATATGTTCAGACGACGGTATCGAGAGGCACAATTATCGTTCACCTGATTCACCTCTTTCTCAAACGTTTCGCCGCGTCTCTCCGATCCGAGTACTGGGAATCACTTTCGCGGAACTTGACTTCGACTTTTTTCGATCGAGGCTGTTTCGAGATTTTTACGGCGACTGTGCGAGTCGCTCGTAATCGTCTCCGAGTCGATAATTATTGCGTCGCAGGCGGAATAACAGGTGGCTGCAAAGACCGTTTCCGCGCGAACGGAGCGAAAACAATTTTTTGTCCGGGTTTTTGAAATGGGTGTCACAGAGGTGTCACGTTCCCGCGGATGATAATCGACGCGAAGATTTTTACATCAACGCGACGGTCATCCTCGCCTCCTTTCTAATCTCCGGTTCGGACGGAAGACGTTTCGTACGTACACCGTCGAACGGTCAGTGACGCGTGACGATACCGACCTTTTAGCGTGCACTTCGGCTCGCGTGGCGAATTTGCATACCCGCATCGGCCATTTTCACGCGACCGTAAAAGCCGCGAACGTGCGCGGGCTCACGTTCCGCTAGGGATAACGTTGTAAGGACATTTTGGGAGAAAGAAAAATTTACGAGTTAAAATTTTGACAAATATGTTAGAGCCGGCGGCGTTTATCTCCTCTCTCTTTATTTGGATTTGCCGAAGAAACTTGCGTCAACTGATTCGAAGATTAATTTTGCGACACTTTTGAAATCTTTAAAATCACGTGGGAAAAACACTACAATAAAAATAAAGTTTGTTTGTGTACCAAGCTATGAGGAAGTAGATAATTTTATTTATACGTCAATGTTGTGACTGGGTGAATTTATTAGATTGAGCGCCAGTGAATTAATTTGAATAAATAAGCAATCTATTGAGTTGTTTGGAACATTCAATTGATTCAAAACAATCAAAGATAGATGCAAATATTTTAATGTAACATTATTATATATATTAAATACAAACATATAAACATAATTTAAAAACTTAATGACAAATATATATCCCATTATTTACTATGCAATTATTTTAATTCGCTATTCTAGTTTGTACGTTAATATTAAGCAAAATGTCATCTCGATGTATTTTGGATTCGGAATATCAATTGTGTTCCACACAATTTATCAGCGGCGATAGCGCATAGCGTTGAGGGTCGTAGGTAAACTCGCGCACGATTGCTGAGTCATTCCGCGACTCCGGGAAATGAACGAGAGAAGTTTCCCAGTAACCAGATCATCTGCCTCTTAAAGCGCAAATATTAAATGCAATCAAGTGATTGTGGCTTATCATCGGCATCATTATGTTATCATCATACGAAAGGATCGAGCAGAAAATATACCATTGCAGGAATAAATAGAAGCATCATTTATTCCGTAA
>QVOB01020315.1:0-53697 GCA_014839585.1 Pseudomyrmex concolor | reverse complement strand
CACGGGAATTATGACGACGGGATTCAGAATCTTCGTGCGCGAATCTCGCAGCATTATTTAGAGTCACGCGCGCGTGTATCCAAACTCCTCAGCGCGGCGGCTACTACGCCAGCACTTAGACGTAATCGCGAAACCAATTGGAATCGGTAAATATCCACAGGCGGCTGCGAAGGCAAGATTGCCCGCGGAAGGATGGCTGTACGGAGGATATATGGCGGCGGGTCGGGTGTAAGCGTTTAGACGGGTAGTCGAGTAGTCGTAGAGTTGATATCCGGCAGATATGTCCTTGAAGCATGCGAACGTAATCACGATCAGCGCCGCGACGCGAAGGCGGCTGATGAAAGACGGATAACGACGGATACGTACGCTTTACCCACGTTCGCATAAACGTTTCCACGCGCTTAACGTAATGGATATGCGCGTTAGTATGTCTCTCCTCCTCCTCTTCCTCCTCCTTTCTTGCTCTCTCGCTTTCTCTCTCGCGAGTAATACCCGTGTGCACGCGCGCTTCTCTCGATCTCCACCATCCCCGTATAGTCTACGAATCTGCCTTTAGGCGCGCGATGCAGAAGCCGGTGTGGCGGGTCTCTCTTCACGAGATCCGACGTGATAAGTGGTTAAACGGCAGTAAGTAAATGTTATAACTGTGCCGCATGCTCTCGAAGCCGAGATTGCGAGAACTGAGAGAGAGAGAGAGAGAGAGAGAGAAGGTTACGAGGCACGGGGTAATATATAAATGAATACGCGCGCGATACACACGCGAAGTGGCAGAGCGCATTATGAGATTGAGATTGAGCCTGTGCGCTCAATCGAAGCACCGTAGTTACATCCCGTGTGTAACGAAAACGGATCATCGTCGTAACGTCGCCGACTCGTCTTATATATATTTTATTGCGCGTGTAACACAACTTGTGTCACACATCTCGTGGTTTAAATAAACCGCAAAACAATTTGCAGATGCGACTCCGACGTTGTAACCTCGACAAAACCACCGCGTGGCTTAAAAATGCAAATTAACTGACGGTCCTAAATGAAGCTACTGGAATAAAAAAAATAAATAAATAAATAAAAAAAACGCTTCTTTCTCGATTTAAAGTCTTCTCACCGCAGCGCTCGCGATATTGCGAGCTTTACGTTATTATTTACGTGAAATTAATGATTATCACGAGTCAACCGCGAAAGTTTCGCACGTTAATTTATAATAGGTAATATATCGTCGGACCTCTGCGGCGTTATGGCTATCGCCGTGGTGTGTCTCCGCGCAGTTATGAATCACGTCCTTTGACAGAACTAAATGTTACCCTTTTCCACCCCTTCGCCACCCCTGACAACGAAGGGATCTTCACCACCTAGACGAACTCCGAACGATATTGTTAACAACTCCGTTCGCCTTAAATTATGCTCCCGGCCGGGTAATTACAGGGAAGGCACATGACATTCGTGCGTGGCAATAATTAATTTCTCGCGATTACGTCCGCTTCTCATCCGCGTTCCTTTACATCGCGTTTTCCGTCGTTGCTCGCGACCGAATCAGCTGCTATCGAAATAGAACGGATCCTAGTCTCTCGGTGACGTCTCTCGTCAATTATGTAATTCTTTTGATTGCAGGTAAATATAGCGCGTCGCTACGACACAACAGTCACTTGCGAGTCCGAGCGTCTTTCTCTCGTCAGGTGGTAAGTCGATCGATTTCTGTCTTCCTCAATTGCGTTTTTATACCACGAAATTAATACACGCTGCGTGCAATTAGAATATTTTAGAATTTTAGTCTCTGCGCGTTTGCAATTAAAAAATTTTAATTATTAATATAACCGTAATACGATGCGATGTTTATACGTTTTCATAATGAATGTCTGTTGTTACTATTTTACGGACGGTATACATTTAAATTATTCGGAGAGATTTTTTACGTTTAGAGAGAGAGAGAGAGAGAGAGAGATACAGAACATTTTTACAATTTTACATTTGTCTTCTGTAAAATATTGATTATTGTCAATTACGATTTCGATTTGGTCATCGATGGATCTTTCTAAATGCGAGATGAAGTTGAAAGTATCAACTTTAATTTAACGAACTACATGATAGTGCGAATAGTTGTGTTCTTTTAAATTTCCTCATGAATAAAAATAAAAATACAGTAAAATAAAGTAAATGTAATCTGAACTGAAACCGCGCTCGCGTAAAAAAACGTATGTTATTATTGATCGAAGATCTCAAAGCGTTAGAACGACGTCGATGTCGGTTCGCTTTTAAGGAGCACGAAAGTGGTCTTCGGCTGCGGAGAGGCCAGGAGCCTTGGTCGGGAGTAAATTAGTAATTAGAAATCTGATACAGGTAAGGTAAGTCGGTGTTGTTTCGGCATCGCGTGGCTCTCCGCGTCGCGTGGACTCCTGCGACAGGCACGGCCTCGCGTGATTCGACGCCCCCTCGGTCGCGAGAGGGGTGAGTACACAGGCAATCGTTCAGAGGAGGAGGGGGAGCGAGCAAAGGGGACGCCGTCCTGGAAAACATAAGGGATGACAATTATGCCCTACAGGTAATTGCCGGGTTGCAGCTAAACGAAGCGCACGCCCCGGCTCGCCCTTCCGCGCCACCTGAAACGCGAGCTTTCGCCAGAAAATCATGGGCTTTAAAAAGCGTCACGCTCCTCGAAGCTCTCCAATTTATATCGCGGTTTTTACCCCTCGCGTAATTCTCGTCTCGTACACAACTGAACGAGCAATAAAAATACTTCGCATTGTATCAATTATGCATCTTTTGTCGAACAGTTCTATTATTGAATTTCTTATCGTGTACGTGCGTACGTATTTTCTTATGTACATTTTTTGATGTATTTATCACAGTCGTGTGAACACATTGCGAAATCATGACAGATTTGAATAACAACTTGAAATGCGTTTTTACTTCGATGCACGTTTGACTTGATACGCGTTTAATTCTATAGAAACATTCTAAGTCTAGTATTGTGACGTAATTTCACTTTGAGCACTTATGCGCGTGCATTAGTGCGACTCTCTTACACATATATATAAACCGAGCAGAAATATTAATAAGGAATCGGGTCAAGGAAATTGCAGCTTATGGTTCAACATCGTTCATTCAACCGGAACTTCGTTACTTATATTGCAATAAAATCTCTTCTCCAATAATTGTAATTTGAATTTACCGGAACTAGAGACTTTATTTAAATCGTCAATTCACACATCGTGTGTAATTATCTCGAGAAAAATCCATCGTTTGCTCTACGAAAAACTCGAAAGACAAGACTGTGACTTTTTCGACACAATTGTAAACACACAACGTAACGATCGAGCAATGCAACATATTAACATTTTATAAGTATTTTGACGAAATGCCAGCGCAAAGCTTTCTCTGTCGTGACTTCTCTCCCCGCCTCCTCTGAATATTTCTCTGTATTTTCTTCGAAACAGAATTTTACGGTTGCGAACTTTAGTTGAACGTTTTTTATCGAGAGCATAAAAGCGTTCGCATTTTGGCATTCGATCGTCTCTGAAACAAGTTCGAGCAAAAAAAGAAAAACGAGGGTCAGAGGTTGCGAAGCATCAGGGCGTGTCGGTGATGACAATGTCGCGAAGCTTTCACGGTGCCCGCCCGATTCTTCGTTCCCTTCGAGAACGACGACGACGACGACGATCTTTCGGAAAATTAGCCGCAAATGTATGTTATTTTGCTAGGTAGAACGGCGCATTGCGGGAGCGAATACGCCCGACATGCATTATGCACGCGGTCCCTGTAGAGGCTGCCGCCGTCCGACGCTTGTTTCGCACGCGCTTTTTCCCACGTGCTTGTAAGCCACGTAGCCTCCGAGTCGGGCTATGCCTTTATACGTAGCCTAGTATACGTAGACTGGTCTACGTGGTGAGGAGGATGCGGGTTTCTATACACGTCTATCTGTCACCTTTACACGGCGGCTCGGCGCGGCCACGATTTCTACGGCCACGTGGCTCGTAAAGACGGACATACGTTTGCGTCGTCGCACCGAGTTTCTCGTACTCGTACGACGCGTCATATCGCGATCAGTATATTTTAAACCTTGGCACGCTTTGTTTTGGCTTACGTGTGTTATTGAACAATTTTCGCGGTAAAACGCCGACTGACAGCGATTCACTTACGTGTCCCGTTCACACGGAGTGTCCGTAGTGACTGGAGCGTTTCTGGGGAAATTTACATATCTCGGTTACTGCGATGCTAATTCGAATGTGTGTGTTTATCGAAATTTTTCGACGGTATTATTTGTGAACGTCACACACGCGCAAGATCGTTGAACTTTTTAGAAACAGATTTCACGTAATTACGAACGAGTTTAATGACATACTAAAAAAAAGTGCGCATTCTACTATTTGCTATTGTAAGTATATATGAAAAATGTGTGTATATTAATTTAAAATAATTAAGGAGAGAGTTTATTTAATGTTTTTTTTTACATATAGTAGAATTTCATTGCAATGTATAAAAAACAAAGATGATTTAAATATCTATATAAAACTGTGAACACTCACTGTTTTCCTTTAAACGCTTCGTTGCTGCTTTAAGACTTGCAATTAAATTTTGCATTTTGTTTTGTTGCGCGCACCGAGTTCGCGGACATTTAAAAAAGGGCTTCATGTTTGGTCGCTTTCCGTTCGTGCACACGTCGGTCTCGTGAGGGAAACTTGAAAAAAATGGGAAAAAATAGCGCGACGCTTGGTGATGTCGTGTCGTTCGAGTGGCGGTCGCATGCCAGCCAGAGAATTATCGCCGAGTGGCAGGCTAGAGTTACCGGCAGGAGCACACGTATAGAGACCCTGACGCGTTCGCATGACGGATGTCGATTCGATAGCTCGATTTCACTTGGCTCGCAATTCCGATGCCTCTCCGGCACCCCGGAGAAATTTTACACCGATCGATCGCGATTATCCTTTCCGCGCTGGTCGTCGGATATATTCGATGGAGATCAACGACAGAATCGCTCAATTGGATTCAATCACGCATAATATTTTTAGAGCAAAAGAATCTCGACGGCAATGGAAAGAAAAAAAAAACATCGATATAAATTTCAACATGTGCATATGAGTTTTTTGTAGTAATAAATTAAATACTCAAGAGACGACAGCATTTTTTTCTTTTCGAGCAATATGTGAATAACAGTACAACCACACATCATTGAAACAACTTTGTTTTTGTCTCAAGAGCTTTATCATATATGCATGAATAAGGAGACGAAAATGTCTTTTGTTCGTGCGCAAGTTTTTTTTTTCAATATGTATCTCTAATAGATACCGTAACAAATGGCGTTTACAGAGCGCAAAGTTACTGAGAATCGGTAATATGAAAACCGCAGGGGGAGCGCTCTAAAAGGGTTATGCGCTTTTTTTTTTTTTTTTTAAATCGCAATTTGCTGCGCGGACGGATACAGTATTCATCGAACCGAGGTCAGAAATAGTATTATTATGACGATTATATGCACTCTCTTGCGGGACGCCCTTCGACGTAAGAAACGCGAGTTATTCTTTCGCGTAAACGTTATCGGCGAGATAGGGTTATATACTCTGTCCTGCGCGTGGAATCGCAAGCTTTTGCATGGTCATTATAAAGCCATTAATCATATAAATAGGGCGAAGGAAGCAGAACCCCGGGAGGGCAGCACCCGTTGTTTAAGTGAAGACGGTCAAGTCGAGTGAATTATCAATAACGCAAGACCTTCGAGTTTTCTGCAACCAGACCGGCAACACGCTCCTACGTTTATTAATTATTTGCAAGTATTGGGGAGAAGAGGGGAAATGTCGAATTCAAACAGTGTTGGCAGTTTTCACACGTAGATTTGAATTGAACAATTTGTTTGAGACACAATGTTGCCCGGTCGTTAGAAACTAACGTTTATTTGATGAAAGATAAAATTGTAGATGCAAGGATATTTTAGTTATATCCAAGCACGTGTGTGTGTGTGTGTGTTTATCGAAGAAATGTTCGGAAACGCTCGTCTGTATTACGAAATAAAGCGGAATCATTAAGTTAGCGACGGAGACTCTCTTCTCTTCGGGTGTTACACGAAGATGCTCCACTCTCAAACGACTCCTAGATAGAAGGGTAGGGAACATTGCGGCGGGAATCGTGGACTGGGGCGGGGATTACTCATCCGACCGAAAGGAGATTCCACTAAGCTTTCAGATTTTACCCTCTTAGTCGACCAAGGATTATAAAACGCAAATACGTCCCGTGATTAGTGAGGATAAAGTAAACATCGGCCTTCCATCGCGGTGTAGTGCGAAATACTTGGGAGAAAGCGACGACGCCGCAATATGAAGTAGGGAAAAACAGCTCGATATTTGTGACACTTCCATTCGGCGAAACGCGAGACACGTAGAAACTTGAGAAATTCAAGATGGTTGTTTGAAAGGAACGTTCGAAGCGATGATAATTGTTCGCTCTCTCTCTCTCTCTCTTTTCGCAAAGCGTGTCAAAGTACCGTGAAAGATTTAGCATTATTTCCGATTTATTCTAAAATTAAAAGAAAAAATGATAATTTCAATTTCGGTTTCACGAGAAAATCTCTCGCTCTTGATCATCGAATCGAGATATTAATCGATAATCAGCGTTACAAAAAACACGAGAGATAGCGCGGAGATAGTGAAATAGCGTGCTCAAGTAGAGTTTGTGAAGTGTATATATCCTGTGCGTAGATATCGGATAAAACTTGAGAACATTTCTCCAGATGTTTCTCGCGTATCGGTATCTTATATACATGGTATATACACACCTGATGAACGGTGTGATTGATTATCTTTCCCATTCTGTGTTGGCAATTTTCTTGATGGATCGGCCGACACAGGTGAAATTATCGATATCTTACTTATATTAATATTGAAGGCATATATGACAAGCCAAGTAGAAATCGAGTCCAAAATTCGATATAATTTCGAGGGTAATTTTGAGATAGCCACTTTACGCGGATAAACTGTGGGAAGATAGAACTTTAGAGCGTGGGGGAAGCCTCAAGCATCCTACGGAAGTCTGGCTCTAATTAAGCGGCCCCTACCCCTGCCACGAAGCTCCTTCACTCATCATCTTTCATCTCACTCTGCCTGCCCCAACGTCATTCTCTCCCGGTTCCTCGGCATCCTCGCCAAGGTCTGAGGTGAAGGTAAGCATCCGTTCTGCGTGTTATCATATTCCTGATTGTTATGTCTTCGTCGATGATAGCTTACTGCTCGAATTCTCTCTCTCACCTTCCCTCCCTCTTTTTTCGTCTCTTGAAAAGAGAGACTAACGTTTCTCTCTCTCTCTCGAATTATTCGGCTCAATAATTTCTATTCTGCAATGCTCTTTTCCACAATCTCTTTCTATGTGTCCGCTCCGTCCGCGCTGTTTCGTTTCTTCATGGATGCCTGGCGATACGAGAGAGCACAAGTTCCTAATTAAATTCCACTTTTTCCTAGTGAGGCTTTTTGTAGGTTTTCTCAACCGCACCTTAATTGCGCGGGAATCGAGATGGTTGTTGCCTTCATCCGCCACTCCTCGGCGGTGATCCTCCGTGTTCGCGTTTTTCTTTTCTCTCTTACTCCCTGTATAGCTTCTGCTCTCTTAATTGGCGCATAATTATGTAAACAATTCCCGACGTCGCTTCTCGACTCCGACGTTTAACCACGAAGTTAAAGCTTCATCTCTGTCCTCCGATGCTGCGAGTTTCGAAATTAGTTGAAAATAAAGTTGCGAATACGATTCAAGCGTCCGAGGAACGAAAGTTCGTTCAAATTAAAAAAAAACAAAACAAAACAAAAACTTGATCGATACATTTTAATAGAATATGTTTCAATGTACTTCTCCGCATTTCTGTTATATAATATATTAATAAAGTCAAAATACAATTAGACTGTGAGAGATAGAGATATATATTTAGTGGCGTGGATATCGCGAAAGAAAGTTAATCGTACTAATGTTTCACGAATTTATGGGCCCGCGACTGAAGACTGTAAATTAGCAAAAATCCGGCGCAGCAACGATCTATTTACGGCGCATCGGGGATTCGTTGAACGAAAGGCGGATGGTTTGGCAGCAAACGGGGAAGAAGAGAGGAGGGAAGTGAGCCGTGCTTGCGGCAACATTATCTAAAATTCAAGCTGTAATTACTTTGCTGGGCGGCGCTCCGCTTGATTTATAGTCATCGCGCGATGCAGCTGCGTGGGTGTAAGTAATTAAAAATGTACCATCGCGTGGAACGGCACCCTCTCCCACCATCGTTGGGAAGACGGTTTAGAGCGAGGTATCTAAGGGTGTGGGAATTAGGGATTGCTGCTTTTCTCTAACCCCGTGTATCGTCTTGTGCGCAACGAACGAGAATAATTGACTGAAAGGGGTGGTTATGGTTCTCTGGTCAAAATTAAAGCGAAAAATACATCAATCTCGTTCCATTTCGAATCGGAATACACAGAAATTCGAGATACGCAAAAATCAGAGATGAAATGTTTCGCGATTACCGCTTTTTGCGCGAAATTGAATCTCCAGAATTCTGCGGAAGTGGCCGCTCGACCGCGCGGTTTGCAAATCGCGTGACAGTGATTTTTTATTTTTTATTTTTCAAACTCTAGCGCGATTATACCATCTGTTAAGCAATCTGTGACGATTAATCGTTCGGGGCACAGTGACGATCAATTTGGTCGGAGACCGAAGGCGGCCATGGTGGTTAGTTGGCACAGTCTCCAGGTTAATTGGCCATTCATGGTTAATTTAGTCCGGCGTAAACCCGTAAGGCGACGGGAACACGACCCTTTCGACCCTCGGGAGAGACTGACTCGTCGATTTCGTATTCGTCTCATGATAGAATGGGTAAGTCCCGTCAATCGTCGGTACAGATTTGGTTTCGAGATATTCTCTCGATTCTCTCTCTCTCTCTCTCTCTTTTGACCGTTGCAATTGCACCGGGCCATAACTTGCGTGCAAATACGAATCCGCCGTTCGCTCGCGGCGCGTATTAATTAACATAGTCTACTAACGAGTGCGCGCGAGTAAATGGTTCGTGACCGAAGAGCGGACTTGCGGAATCGTAACAGTTGTTACAGCGATAGCGACTGCAAATGAGGTAAGAGATAAAATGCAGATTGGAGAAAAACGTTATACCGAGACTGATGAGGGGCGCACCGGAGGGTGGGAGCGGTTTCGATTTGAAAGTTGGGTACTTTCGTACTCGTATGTGTGTTCCGCCGTACGATCTGTTTTCGCAGGTAATTAAGAGAGCTCTAACGAATGGCGGCGTTTTCAACGACCGCCGCCGCACACTTGTGCCGGACTCCACGTATTTTCACGAGGAACTTTTTCCTCATCGCTTGGATTAATTTGCATGAGAGATGTATTTGTACGTTACGTCGAGTTACGCTACCATTTCTTTCTGTATTTTGATTCCATTGCGAATCCCCGAAAAGAAAATCAATTGTTTCTTTACTCAATTTGATTTGATTTACAAAAAAGATCAATAGTTACACGCGCGCTTATGTGAATACGATAATTCTTCAATATTTGAATTTAAATTTACGCTCGGTGAGGCGAGGAGAAGAGAACGAGATGGCTGTTTGCTTTGCTGCGACGCAGAATTCAAGAATACCTTGGGGAGATTACTAATGCGGGCTAACTACGGACCAGGACCTCTAAGACGATGTCTGAGGATCTCCCAAGGAAACTCTCCCAGTCGTTATTGCATTCTCGTATGAGGGTAGCTGCAAGATAGGACGTGAAAGTAGGAGGGAGAGGGGAAGAGCAAGAATTAGACAGTGGTGTACGTGGTATTCGCGTTACCTATAACCTATTCCGGACGCGTCAGCGCATGAATGAACTTCTCTGTCTCTCTCTCTCTCTCTCTCCTCTCTCTCTCTCTCTCTCTCTCTCTCTCCCCCGGCAGTTGCTTATCCACTTTCGTACGTGTTCCCTCTAAACGCGACGGACTCGCATAGCCAAGTCTTCCAAGTTATTACTTTGTCGGCGAATCCGCGATTCCATCGACTCCCGTGTCTGTTCCCGTTCCGCTCCACTCTCTTGTATGGATTTTCGGAGACGAGCTTTCGCGACTTCGAATCAACAAAGGCAACTTTGTCGCTTAACTAGCGAATCTGAGTATTCACGAGACGTGGCAGTAAGGTGTGAAATTCTCAAGTTTGAATGTTCCGCAGCACATTATTATTATTATTATTATTATTATTATATGACTTGTGTTTCTTTATTAACGTTTATTTAATATTAAACGCAACTTTGACTTTACAAGAAAGTTTTTAACATCGGAGCTCAGCGCCGTTGGGTTTTATCTAAACTTGTTGTGTTGTTTACGTAATACGAACTAATTTAATCATTTATACTGTTTGAGTCAGAGAGTGGCTATGGAACGTAATTCGGGTTAATGATTGGATGGTCAGGCCAGGTCTATCCTTATGCGAGGTCTTGTCTGACCAGGTCTAAAATTGGAATGGAACAGGCGACCCCAGACGCCGCAATTCACACATTGAATGCCAACCGGATTCTCAGCGTCCATACCCACTTGTGAACCCTCGTCCATGGTTTCCTCGTCGGCCACGTTATCTCGTATCAGGAGAAGAAGGAGGAGGGAAGTTAGGTGGGGAAACCACTTTGGTAATCTTCGAGTTTACAAGACGCAAACAGCTTAGGTGGTAACGCACCGATAAGATCTGAGTTTCTCCTTTCCCAATATACCGCTGATAACCGTCGTTAGGCCGCGGTTAGGACTTCAGCAATTCTCTATAGAACTCGTCCTTTGCCCCAGTCCGTCCGATGTTTTGTTATCTGACATCTTGTGTATCTCTCGGTCGCTGATAAGGAATCTTCAGTTTAAACATCGTCCGCGTTTGAGAATCTGTTTCCCCGCAAGAAATTCAACAAATCCCAATCGCTATGACTTAATAACTCGAGTGTAATTTGAACGATAGAAATTCGATAGAAATCGTACAGAAAATCCGCGATTATAAATTTGTGCGTGATCGATTAAAACTTCGCCGTTAATTTTCGACACCTTAAAAAAAAACTTGATTTTTAAAAATAGATATTATTTTATAGTTTGTTATTTTATTATTATTTTTGTATAGTTTACTTGAAAAGGGAAGGACCAATACGAGCAAAAACCTGGTTGTTGTTGGCAGTATAATATAATTTGTATAGTTTAATTGTTTTATATAAATAATTTCTTTCAGTGATTATTTAGTGATATTTGTTCTGCACACAGAAAAAGTCTGCGTGCAAGGCCAGTTTTAAAGATAATCGCGTTGCGCATGTAATTCGCCTTAATCGCCGAAACAAGCTTACTAAACCATGTAACGTTGCTTTACGGGCTTTGAGTTTAATATATGCCGTAAGCCGCAAGAAACCTTCTCGGTATGTCTCGCGGAGTGTGCGAGAATTTATCCCACGGTGGCGTTCTTTTTCCCATTACCAAATGCAAATATGGGTCTAATTTTAATTTTACGTGTATTAAAATCTGGAATCTCTCGGTTACCCAGCTGACGGAGGAGAAGAAGAAGAAAAAGCTCGCTTCTTCTCCTCTTCTCTCCTCCCCTCACTGCTTTCACAGGATAAGAAAAGCGGATCGCGCAGGGTTACTACGAGAAGGATGGGGGCAGAGGGTTCCGTTGGGATTAGTTGAAAAGCGATTTCATCCTCGTGGGTGGTTGCAGCGAAGAAAACGCGTTCCTTCCCTTCTCCGTCCTCCGTCGTGCCATCACCTCGCGCCTTGCTTTGGCGCAAAGCCGGGTGAAAACCAAAGCGCGAAATTAGAATACAAACCCATCAGTGGCGGTGTTGGTAATGTTAGGAGCTCTATCTCGTAAGGAGAAGAAAGAGAGGAGAAGCTAAACCGAGACAACAAATAGATTTTCAAGGGAATCGTGCTTTCGACGACACTAATTTACATACGTTTCATATGTAAGACATCATAACTATTCTTTTTTAAGAATTGTAAAATTGTCAAAGAAATGCAAGTTTATATTAGATTTCAGTTAATAATTTGACGAAATTAATCGAGTTGTTTTAATGTCTGACGGACAAAGTCTTCCTCTCGCGTTTATACTGATGTTTATATCGCGATTGCTGTGACAGCTGTATTCGCTCGATAGTCCAAGTGAACGGGCAAAAGAGGCAAAATTCTCTCGGCTGTAGGTCCGAACAAAAAGTTTCCAGAAGCTCGGAGAAGCCTAGACGACCTAGGCGGAAACTTTAGTTCTGACGGTTGCTTGGTTAGCTGGAAACTCTCTCTCTCTCTGGTGAAGCCCAGTCAGCGCCCTAACGGACTAACATTCTCACTGTGACCGAAGTATGGTCGATGGCGTTCACGTGGACGCGATTCTCCTCCTTGTTCTCGCTTCTTGCCTACGTCGACGATAATTACCGCGACAACCGCTTTTGTCCAGTTGAGACCGCCGGGGGTTTCCTTCCGCGCTCGTTCGCCCCCGTTCGGACACCTTTTCAGTCAGATGCTAACCGGTGCTCGCTGCCGATTACTAGTCGCTGCAAACGAGAGGAAAATTTTCCGACCGAACACGTGAACTTGTCTCGTCTCGTCGATGAGACAAGAGTTTCTCATCGACGAGATCGCGATCATCAATAGTAGTGTGTGTTAAATAATCTACTTGCAAGAAAATTCTGTTATAACTGCTTTTTTGTTAAAAACAATATTTTTTTTACACATAAAGCGACGAATATTTATAATTGTCCAGCAAATTAATTTTGCATTTGCGAAATTAATTTATCAAACGTTCACGCTTTTTTCACATTACTTATCGAAAACATTGAATATATGTATTTTTTGTATACTGTTCAAAATCAAGAGATCTCGCGCGTATCACGTTAAGGAAGTCGTACTTTGCCGTTTCGTTGAATTCTACATGCAAAGTTTTATCAGACTTGACACACTGATGCAAAATATGAAAGGTATCCGCGTGCAGCATAAAGTATGCATCTGAAAATATATCTTGGAAGAAACGGCTTTCTTCCCTCCGGTTTATCGGACGCGGACTGGGGGTATGAGATAATAGTCGCTTACCCCGTAAATATCCTTCTATGCGTATAGGTCCGTGTCTTATAAATAAAATAGTGACTCTTAAAAAATAGGGGAGTATTATTAACTCACATTAGAGGGTAGTTCTTCACCGACGGCAAGACCGCTTAGTCTCCTTTGCTTCTTTTTTTTTTTTTTTATTTTTACTATTCCATCGAGGGTTGGAGTCATGTCGAAGACGCAGCTGATATCGTGGCACCGCAGGCTCGTAAAATAATCTTCCACGCAACGGATTAAAAAAAGTAGAAGGAACGCTGCGTGAAAGCGAAAGAAAAAACACTTGCAACACACGAGAAAAGATGGTTGTTACGTGAAACCGACTGCTTTCATAAGCCATAACGTAGCGAAACAACCGGGAACTTCCAATGCGTAAGTTTCCGTTGTTTAGCTGAGCCACTTAGTCGTTCGTTTTTTGAGGAATTTAACTCTGCCGCGCAAAGTATTAAAAAAATTAAAGTTGAAAAAAATGAAAACGCGATAAATATTTCGTATATTGACGGAATTTTAAAATGTTTGTCATAAAAGAAAAACAATTATCTTAATAATTGTACTTATTCAGAATTGAATATTTTTTTAAATATATCGAACTAATAAAAAAATATATAGAAAATATATTGCGAAAATACTTCGTTCAATAAGTGATGTTATAGTGGCACGAAGAGACTGTCGTCCTTTCTAGACTTCAGCAACCGCCGAGATATTCCGTCGGCAGATCTCTGAAGTCGTGACGCGGAGTGATATGATCTTTTAATGGTCGCTTTGTGGCTCGATCCATTGCCGAGATCTAAGAAGGCTGACGGTTGGCTGGCGCAAGCTTCTTTGCCTTGTCGTCTTTGTCGTGCAAGGACCGGGAACGTGACTCCTTCCCTTTACATAATATCTTCTCTGTCGCTCCTCGGTTCTAACTTAGGCTCTCGCTCCCGTTAACGAAGCGAAAGGACCGGCAGACCATCCGACCGACCGGCGGCTGTGTCGGTGCTTAATTTTCCCCTCGTAATTACGCGGGTGGAGTGCGCAAGACGAAGACCAAGTATTGTACGAAGGAGGGTGCAAGCGGCGAGGACTAGCTCGTATATCGACGTAGCTACATGACTACCGATATGTACAACTCCTGTCGAATCTCCTCCGGTACAGCGTAAGACGCGATAAATTTTCAAGGCGATTATCATCTTGATCCAATATTTAATATTTTAATTCAAACAATTTTTTCGTTAAGAGAGTTTTAAAAATAAAATTCAAGAGTGTAAATGTCGAGTATCATAATTGTAACAAAGCATCTTTATGATGACGCAATTTTTAAGCAAAATTCATGTTTGTTTAAAGTTCAAAACTTCCAGATTTAATTTAAAACTTAGTGAAACAAGATTTTCTTCTTTGAGTTTATAGCTTTTACTCTTTACATGTACATAATTTTTATGCAGTTTAGATAACGTTTTTCTTTCAAAATAAATTATTAAATTGACAAGCTGTTAAAATGAGGAAAAATGGATTGCATGTATTTTCTTTATGGCGACTGTGTAACGCAGGGAGGGAAAGCAGACCAAGGTAACCAAGGCTAGGCTGGGCGGTCGCATGAATTGGCTATTAGTAGTTCGAAACAGTATGCTCTAATGGCGACCTGTTGGCCTTTGCTCGCGTTGTTAGACCCACCCACACCAATTCTGTCGCTCGTCCTTCATTAGTGCCGAGACCTTGCCTTGACAGAACGCAATGGCGAATAGCATAGCTGGAGTTTAAAAGCCATCTCTTCAGTTTGACAAAATAGACCGATGCTCCAAAGTCTTCGACTAGCAATGCTGTATTACCGGAAAATCGTTATCTTTAATGGTTTTGATGGACTCTCTCCTCCCCCTCCCCTTATTGTCGCCGATGGCAACGTCGAGTTTTGACTTCGGATCTATTATACAAGTTAGCAAGTGTTTTCCTTAACCGATTCATGATTAATTGTTTCTCGAAGAAAGAGAAAATCATAAAGCGCGCGCTAAACTCTTCAAATTCTCTCTCCAATGCAAATTTCTTCCATTCTTTGTGAATGCAACTTCTCTTCTCCGCGCGCGACGCTGCAAATTCCACAAATTATTCACGTTGGATTCGGTTATTTTTAAAAGCCGGATGCAAGATGTTAACCAGAGTGGAGGAATCTTTTTAAAAGAATGCAGACGCGGAGAGCGGCAATGCAATTCTACGAAGCTAAGAAAAGACAAGATGGGAAGTTGAGCGTTTTCTCAAAGAGGTTCCCCGTTCGCTCGCGCTCGTTCTTTGTTTCGTGATGTCGGCTTCGCAGCAGCGAAGCTATTGACTCGTTTTGCCCGGCATTTTCCTCTTTTCTTTGATTTTCCCTTTGTGAGAAAGACACGCGGAGACTCGATAATGGCAATGAAATATAACGGCGACGCCATTCGCTGCGTGACTCGAATTCCAGTTCCGTGCAATTTCAGGTGTACGAAAGACAGAAATGTGACACGTATATAGGATAACTGTCTCATTTAATGCAAGAGTCTTTAACAGAGACGATTAAAACCTCTTTACACATTGCTCTACAATTTTAATAATATTTTGTTGTTACATACAACGTACTCGTAAAAGGTACATTAAAACGAGAAAAAGAGTGCTCGCTTCAATTGTGACTCCATAAGATAATGACCTGACACAAATATGTACGTGCATATATATTACATTGAATCACGCGACATTTCTCTTTCTCGGCATTTAAACTACTTTTTTTTCGCGTAAACTACTTTTTTTATTGCGTTAGATCAATATTTCGTAAATAATGCCGTTTGAATGACGTGGAATTTTATTGCTTAGGCAATATAGAATTTTATTTTTTATTTTGCGGAATAAAATCGATCGGGGATTTTGTTTTTATTCTCTTCGTTGTTTCCGGTGTTTTCTCGGCGAATCACGTTCATCTTCATTATAAAATTTTATCAGAATAAAATCATTTTATTGCGCGCACGCGCTTTCTCTTTCTCTTTCTCACGGTCATTATCCGGTATAGAATTCAAAATCCAAACGTTTTTTTCTTCACCCAGCCATGAATCTGGCATTGCTTAAATTGAAGCGATGTCTAGGAAATTCTTGCAATGTCGCTTTACAAAGCTCCCACCTTGAGCACTACTCGCACTCGGAGTCTGTACAATACGTTCTCGGCACAACCAGCTACCCTTTCTCTTAACGTCCAAAGTTTTCAAAGTACGACGTTCAATAGGGGCCGTCGTATATATGTATATATATATATATTTTATGTATGTATACATAAAATATATATATATATATAGTCATCACTCCTTAACGTCCAATACGCCCTACCTTCGTACTCCTTTACGTTTTTCGTTATCCCACACCGCGACTGTCTGAAACTGACACTCTGAAAAGTGCCGAGATCGCAGTGTGTGCGGTTCGAGAATTGATGCGAAGATCAAAACAATTTTATGGGTGTGCAATGATCCGAGGAGTTACATTTGTTCGCGCAATATGCGATGCCGGGCGATTATCGTGATTGATTTTCGAAATTAACAATGTTTCGTTTTTTTTTAAATCTTGAGATTTATGTAGTAAAATTAATAAAAAAGAATTAACTTGTTATTTAATATTGAGATATATAGCGTGAAAAAAGGAAGTTTGATACGTGAAAGTCTTTGACGCGATTTCTTTAAACTTCGAAAAGAAATCTTATCTATGTAATGATGCGGAATAACTTGCTCAAATCCTGTTGACTCTCGCAAAACGCGATATATCAGTCCAATGAGAAAACTCGCACGATACGGTTACATAGAGATACGACGAGATGAGTCTTCCCTTCCCCGTTGGGTGGCTGGCCGTCCTTTGTTGACGGCTTTCCACTGTTCCACGGAAACAGTTACCAGGAAGCGAGCTAGCGCAACGAAGAGAGGACGCCCACTACCGTGACGTCATACACCACTGACTTCATCTCGTTATGTTACGTTACGACGGTGGGACGTCGGATGCAGGAAGCTTACTATTTATCTCTCTTTCTCTCTTTCTCTTTCTCTCTTTCTCTGTATCTCTTTAAGTATATTATTATTTTTGAAACACTCGATTTGATAAAATATAATAGAAACATATATTTGTCGTGGAAACAAACATTGTAGCAGTAATTTGTATAATTTGTAGAATTTGTCATATCTCACAAATGAGAACGACGCGTGATGATTTCGAGAAAACGAAAACTCGAGATTTTACCTAATTATATTATTCGAACATGGACGACGCACGCAGAGAGAAAAGGAAGAGAGAGCGAGAGCGAGAGTGTGACTCAGGTCGTTGGTGTTGTTGCTGGCACCGTGAATTTATGGGGCCGTAACAGCGACAAGTGGTTCACAAGTCGCCGGTGGCATCACCGTTTGGCGCCCACCCTGAGAAGAAGGGCTTTCTCGTTTCGCTCTCACCTCCCTTGCCCGGAACGAAATAAATTGGGTTTACCGAGGAGGAGACGGTCTCGTTGCTTCCTCTCGTCTGCGGATGCCGCTATATGGATTTACCGGTAACGTCGCTGACTTTATACAGCCCCGTCTTCGCTTCCCGTGTCACCGGTGGGATAATTACGCATCCTTCAGTTATACAGGCATGATCTTCCGCGTGAGCGCGCATACGTCGAGATTACGCAGTAATCCCCAATTCTATCGCCGTCTCAAATCGGTATCCTAATAATCTCGTCAGACGCTTTTTAGAAATTGCGTTTCTTTTGCCGCCAACTTAAGTAAATATTAGTTAATTAAATTTTACCTTGTAATGTTTTCTCTATTTCGTTATCTGCATTAATTTTTTTTAATGCTATCATCGTTACATCGTATGTTAAAAGCGTACGAACGCGCGTTGCTTTCTGTACTTTTCAATTATAATTATAAGAAATGAAAGAGAAGAGAGATTTTCTGTCTCTCTTTTTGCTTTTCGCGTCATTTCGGAGAAAAGGGGGATTCACGCGATAACGCCTGGCGATTCGATTTGATCTGAAGCGGTGTGAAAGTGACGTTCGCTTCTTTCTCTCTCATCCGACGCCGAGCGCGCTTTGTGGGCCGCCACGCCGTACCACGATCCACCCCTCTCTCGAGAGCTACGGTTTAAAGCGTATTAATTAACCCTTTATTAGACCCCGAGCGAAAACCGCCGCGCGCTGGCGCGAGATGAGCCTGATTCAGGGCTGCTGACGCTACTGACGCGTCTGGCGTCGTTCGCTCTGGCTGTCGTTCAGTATTTATGAAAAGTTTCCACGATATTTCTCTTCGGCTGTCTCTCTCAAGAGAGTTCCGACTATTTGATTCGCTGTACACTCGCGATAAAATTAAAATCTAGTCCTGTTGTTGCAACATTTACCGATTAATAATCGTTTAGGGTAAATAACACATTTTATTAAAGAAACGTAAGCACAAAGCAAGACGTTGCAAAGACGATGGGGGAAACAAAAAAAAAGCGGCTTCTACGACACGAGAGTTCGAAAGAGGGTGAGGGTCGTTTGTCTATCGAATAGTCAACATATATCGCTCGTAACGCAGCTCTCTTTCTCTCTCTTTCTTTCTCTCTCTTCTTCTGTAGCGTAGAGCGGAGTGTGCTCAATTTGCCACGTCGAGGGTCGCAGGACTCGGTGTACCTACGCGACGGTGGGTGGATAGAATGGTAGAATTGTTAGAGAGTGTACCGGGGTCTCTCTTAGAGGGACGTAGGACGAGGCTCGGAGATGTAGGGCCTCGGGTGGCACGATGTACGACGGGATCGAGATGAGATTGTCCCGCTACGCTTCTCCGTCTCGTTTTCTACTGCGCTCACAAACTACCCTTTACCCTTAACGGCCTCTCCTTCTTCGATAAACTCTTTACACGGCACGAGACATCGATGCCTTACTACTCTTTCGGGATCATCGTAAAGGACGCTGTTTGCTTTGAAACATTTTCAGGCGTCGGTTCACATTGCTGCTACGTACGTAGTTTATCGAATACATTTTAGATTAATGCACGTATGAAATTGCTGTTTTGAAGGTTGTGACAGGAACTTTATTAAATGTAAAAACATGTTTTCTATTTCAACTATTTAATTTAATCGAAGTAGTTATTATTGATCTGTGTGTTTTCGCAGAAATAAGTAAATTATTTTGTATCTTTTGTAATAAAAATTGATGTTCTTCGATAAAAGAAAATGTTATCCGCAATCAGCGGTTGTTTGCATACGCAGCAACTTAATATAACAATTAATCTCGTAATTTTAATTTCTTCCGAATTTTTGTGACATTTTTTTCTGGGTGATTTTTTCTATTTTTAATTATCTAAAAATACAAAAGGATTTGACGATTCCATGTACAACTTCTATATTTTATTGGTTGTTTACTATGCAATTTTTGTGCGAAAGCAAACTCGCAAATTTGCCATTAATTACTAAGTGTAAAGCGAAAATTGCATCGCTAGTAATGCACCGATAAAGTTGCATCGGGAGAGCTTTTTGGTCAATCAAATTTTAACACTTTGCTGGAATCAGCAATTAAAAAACAAAAAGAAGATCGATATATCAATATGCGATATATATCGAAATGCGATATATCAATATGCGATATATATCGAAATGCGATATATATCGAAATGCGACATATATATCGATATGCGATATTATGATGTTTGCATAGAAAAATCTTATTTCTGTTCAAAACGCTTAGTATAGTAGTATTACGTATTATTGCAACGAAAATATTTTGTATCGACGCGATCTACATTAAAATTTTAATATTCCATAAAAAATTTATTTCTTTTGTTAAAGATTTAACAATAGATAGCGTTTAACTTATCAAATGAGAAGCTACGCAACGACTTCGTGCGTGAAACACTCGCTAAAGAAGTGATATGTAATAAAATAATAGCCAAATGAGATATCATACATAAGTTACATAATAATAATAAAGCCTCGGTGTAAGATAGACTTCGCTTTGTGTAACAAATCGCAAACTTATATAAAAACCTATGTGGAACTGTTTTTTTTATGGACTTAGCTTCTGAAATACTCGATAATGTGAAATGAACCTTGCTTTCCGTGAAAAGTCGAAAATCCCGAAAGTCCCGAGAAACATAAGTATCGCCTCGGTTCAGACAGAAGACGCAACGTGCATTTGATAGCGCTATCTCGGGGCAAAGACCTATCGCTAGGTGAGGACGTGGAGACTGATTTTCGGGCGTAAACTCGAGTAAGAGGTGACTGAGGAGTAACGTGGTAAAGGGAGAGAACACAGAGAGAAAGAGAGAGAGAGAGAGAGAGAGAGTGCGCAGTAGGGGATTCATGAGATGAGTTTAGACACACGTGGAGACTTAGACGAGACGGGACGAGATGAGACAATGCGGATATTGGACCGGGGAAATATGGAGGCAAAGTAGACGAGTTGTCGATATCCCGAGCCGGGAGACGGCGAAGATGGCAACGGTGGAAGATAACGCCGGCTGAAAGACAAACTTTCAGGATGAGGCGGAATCCTTGGCAGTTATCAGAGGCCCCCGCAAAGGTAAACGTAAGCCCTTAGTTTGGAAGCGTGCTTTCCTCACTCCGGAGTTTCTTGTCATAGAATAGGCGAGGTAACAAGCGGCAAAGTATTGTTGTTGATACCTGAGATCGTTGGATTACCGGTAAGAGTGTACGCAACACATGTTCGACTAGACGTCGTTGCATTATGATAAAATCACGCGAGAGAAATCGCGCACGGATCTTCCGATCGTTTAATTCTCAGCGGACTGTGAAAATTATCAAAAAAAAAAAAAAAAAAAACTACTGAAACTTCGTTCAAATATCTCGGCTTAGAAGCCGCGATATCACCGCGTATCGAGAGATACAAAAAAAAAATCGAGTTTAATCTTGCAAGACCGGAGAGAGATTTTCGTGAATCGATTTTCCGGGTTGCAAGAAGATGGAAAGGAATGGGAGGGAACTATCCTTCCACGGACTCACACACGAGGGCATTTGTCGAACGTTTTGCGACGAGTCGAGCTCACCCGTTGCACAGGAGCGAAAGTAGGACCTGTTTAATGGAGCTCGAACCATTCTGGAAATTTGATCGGCGAGAATAGCTAGTCAGCCGTTCTTCCGTGTCTCTCCCACGCAGTCCTCGTTGTTTTCTTTTATTTTTGCTATTATTCTGTTTTCTTCTCGCTCAGTCAAAGCAAACTGTCTTACTCTTTTATATTCGGTTCCGGATTTTCTCAATAATTTTGATTCGATTACATATCTTGCTCCAATCGGGAGCGGCGAGTTTGAGAAATATCTGAGCGTACATGTATAATATTTTCCTCCAGAGTTCTACGCACATACACACAAATAAGCGATTTGCGGTTTTTATCGCAGTTAACAGTAAGACTTAAATAAATTACAATAAAACTCTTAAAAAAAAAAAAAAAAAAAAAACAAACTTTTAAATCTTATCTCTCTTGTTATTTCTCGCAATCACTAACGTAAGTTTATGCTCTATTCGACTTGAATCGTATAGTAACGAACGTAAAGAACGGAAGAAGGACAAAGGCGATAAGATCTGGACTGGCGTCGGCAGTTTTGAAAATTTACTGTCTCCTCGCCCAGAGTCCAGAGAAATGTAACGCTCTCTGTTTGCATGTAAAGTATCGCCAGTTGACTGACCATGGACGCCATTGTACCGACGTAGCAATGTAGATATATGTCGTGTTCTCTCTTCCTCGAGAAAGAACGATACGAACTCCGTCAGGAAGTGACGTATTCGCGAAATGGGGTGAAAATTCTACGGCGGGGAAAAAATCACATGTAGCGTTGACACAAGAACCGTGAAGTTATTGTGTCGTTTTTTGTTTTTTTTTTATTCCGAATAAGAAATTTTCGATTTAACGCACATTTGACTCTGATGTAACAATACGTACTACACGTGCGTGATAAATTTTTCGATAATTCAACATTTCTTTTAGCAACAAAGTTTTTTTGAATACAATATATTCAAACGTGACTTGTGTTTTATCGAAGTTCTGTCTGGTCGGAGAGATTTATTATTAACAATTTCATAAACTAACTCTTTTAATATTTTTTACGTATAAATGGAATTACATGTTGTCTACATCACATATTTAAGAGAGGGGATAAATATCATAGAAAGCCTATAATATCTAAAACATATGGCTTGTTTGCTCGGGTCATTCTTTAGGCATTCATTACGTGATCGCCTCCTGTCCACGGGGGAACTAGACGAAGGACTTTCTGTGGCCATTACTTGACTAGCAAATACACTTCGGCCGTTGGCTCATCCTTCTGTCGTACGTAACCTAACCTAACCCCTCTATATCGACGGGAGATTTCTATTTAAATGAGAATCCATTAGAATCTCGATGCAGAAGCGTACAGCGCATCAATTCGGAAAGTTTCTCCTACCGGATGCTAATCAGCATTTCCTGTTGGGAACAGTGTTCAGCTTGACCTCGTCTTCGGGAAAAGACGCTATTTTTTTCATGAACATTTAAATCAAATTATAATTTAATGTACAATTATATATGTGTCCGTTTTAATCTGAGATACGTCAGTCTATATGACAATAATATAATTTTGTTAATTTTCTAAAAAAATTAAAAAATTTACTTCAATCATACTGAAACACATTATAATAGTGATAGCAAGTTAAAAACTTATGAAAATTAGAAATTGTCAAAGCTCTTCGCAATTTCTAATTTTTTTCTTCCGAAATTAGCGTTAAGACGCACTTACGTCCGCGAATAAACTGACGTGTGCGAATACGAACGCGTGGTTTTCGAACTACGGTAAGCAAGCGTGTATCCATACTCGTCTCACGTGGCTGTGATGCGAAGTACCTGTGCCTATTTACGTGCGCTCTAGTATTGGCAACCATCATTAAGAGAGAGCATCGAACGGAGAACGCGCGCGGATAAGAGCGAGACGAGACATATAGAAATGACAAAGCCGCTCGTTAGGCTCTCCAAGGGTCCTCACGAGTAGTACCAAGGGTGAGAACGTGCTTAGTCCTCGATCCATCCCTTCGACCTCTTTGCTTTTCTACCCGTCCCGTTTCTGCCTGACTCGTCCCATCGTGTATTCTTGAACACCCTTTTTGCAATGGTCACTTGTGGATCTCGAGGTAGAAAACGGCTTTTGACCATTGATGGTCATCGGAGTGGAATAAGAATTTTGTTATCGCACTTTTACCGATGTTTGAGCGCATCACAATTGATTCGTATTTTCTATAAAAATTGTTGGGGATCTTGATGGTTAAACATGAACACATACTTTCAAGTAATTGTTGTTTTATAGTTCTAAATATACAAAATATGTAATTAAAAACCCAAAGCATATTAATGTGATATTTCTGGTAGTATTTTGTGGTTCTATAAACGAATATTTCCCTAGAAGAGAAAATAAATAAATGTATAGTGTAATTGTTTATGGCGGATCAGACATTAATGATGGCAACGTGCAAGATGCAAGGAGGTGAGTCTCATCGGTAACAATTAAGCGTTAACTACGTCCAATACCGCGCCGCTCGTAAACACTCTATCATATTCTCCGTTAGTGTCTTCTACATCTTTACTGATACGAGCATCGCGATCTGCGAGGACAATTTGGCACAGTTATGTTGAGCTATATATGACGCGTTGCTAATTACCACATTAACTCAACTAAATATACGTACTTGTTTTGATAACGTATACATTAATTACTATCAAGAGACAATATAATATAGTAACTTACATCTCTTGTTTTTTTTTTTTTTAATCTTTGTTGTACAACTGTGTAATGTCATTGCGGAATTCGGAAACTAATTTTTTTATTATTACAAAACATTAATGCAAGACTCTTCTCCCTCTATCTATGATACGAGGCTAGCTTTGACGGTCGTTTTCATTAATCATCAACACGATCCAGTCGCATGATTTACCGCGCATCTTCCCGTGTGTTTTCTGAAACCACGACTGAATAGCGCGAGTGTCGGAGAGAAGTCGCCCTCGTCGTCATCGTCCTCGATGGTCCGCCGTGGGAGTTGGCAATCAGTCAGAGTGACGGTCTTCACCCCCGGCCCATAGGTAGCCCAGGGTGTCGCGGGTGCGTTCCATCACTTTCCGTCCGTGATATATGCATGAAGTCGGTAGCAATCGCGCGACACACGCGCATTTATACGGGGATCTCGTATGTAACCAAGTAGCCGCTCTTCTCTCCACCTCGCGCCTCGCTATTTCACTATGAATATATAAAACGAACTGACAGAATTATATAACGGCGCGCACTCATGGGAGTCCGGTACGTTTGGCCGGGCGCAAGAGGCGCATCCTACTTTTCGTTCTTCTCTCTCGACGCTACGCTAATATTGCACAGATATCCCGTCGCCTCTTTCACCGGACAACAGATCATCGATTTGCGGAGATTCATTTCGCTGCTTTATTTGCGAAATGAAATAAGTTTGAAAAGGCTTAGATACTTTTTTGTTTTTTTTTTCTCTATACGATTGTTTAATATTGCTAGAAACGACATATTTAATTTCGCGCATCTGTTTGTATTGTAATCTCGAACGTTTTTTATTTTTGCAAGAGGATCTTAAAATGCAGCGAATATAAGTTAAAAATCTATACAACTATTTTTCTCGAATATTTGTTGTTGCAAGCACAAATGTGCGAGAGTTACAACGCGGTTGATATTTCTTTGTCTTGTTAGCGCGATGTAACGTCGTTGTTGGTACTCTATCTTTTACCTCGCGTCCCTTCGGACTCCGAAGGGGTCCAAGTCCAGAAGCCCAAAGGCTTAACAAGTTGCGCGCACTTCGCGCGACAAGTAACCCAGCCTACGACGGTTACAGAGTGGTAATGGAGTTAATTGCCAGCAGAGGACGAAACCGGAGGGCTTACGAGGTAAGATAGCCCGCGCACCTGATGCCAACAAATTGCTCGGTTCTTACGTTACCGCGTTATGTAGTGTCGCTTTCCCGGCTGGTCGTTGTATCACCGACGATCGTCTCGAGCGACAGTCTTTAATCTCCAAACTGTCGCGTAAGATCGTCGTCGTTAGTCTCGTACACACATATAGTTGCGTCGTGATTTATGACACGAACGCTGAGATCAGTCTTCTTTGCGACAGCTTTTGCACATAGTCTGTAGTTGAACACTACGCGTGCGATTTAACGCTTTAATAAACTTTTTTGAAAAGCGTATTTTTAAAAAGCGCTTTATATCGCGTTACAGTTTTTTGTTTGCGTGCAAAAATCGCGTAAACTGATTAACGAAATAATTACGTGGTTGGATACAATTACGTGACGTAATGCGCGGCGCGTAACAATTAACGGATCCGGACTTGTGCTTGGAAGTTTCCGAATTTGCGCGGCATCGGTGTACGTGCGTGAACGAAGGTCAGATTGCGCGCGCGCGGCGCTTCGTCATTAAGCGTGGATACGCTGATAGTATCTTCACGCTCGAGGGCGAATTCCACGAGGAGCGACTGCGACGGCAAGTTACTCGTTACCCCGCGTGAGACCGACGTCGACAGGAGAATGGCTCGCGAAATAGGATAATGTCTCGACAGGACGTTCTGCCGGGCGCTGCCGAGGGACGATGACTAGTGCGACACAGAAAAGACATTAGCCGTGCGAAAGACGGGCGGGAGAGGCTTAGGGCTTCGAAGGCGATGGGACAATGATGGTGGGACCGCGAGATCCATTGCCCGGCTGGAAACGTCTCGAACTAAATAAAATTTAGAGAATAAAGGGATGTTTATATGTGCTCACTTTTTTTCACGTCGCTCTTACGTTGAATCTTACTTGAGGACGTAATTTGTCGGTTTGACCGACACGTTTCGTTGTGAACATTTTTTGCAGAGTTTTTTTTTTCGTACTTCAATACTTTAGGTCTTAATTTCAAGTAGAATTTTTTGGTAATATATTTTATTATTCTTCAATACAAAACGTAACGAAGTATTTAGCTTCGCGCTAAACTGTAATTATAATATAATTAATATATAGACACATGTGTTAATTATATCTGTGCAACTTTCCGTTAGAGGAGCGCGACATTATTATTTCCAGCAGTCTGCGGTTAAAATTTGATTAACTATTCGTGCTACGCAGTTATTAATATCTATCATCTGTGTTTCGCAGGTTCAATTAAAAATCAATTTTGTAGGGTCCACTTAATTGGCTCGTTTCGCACCGCGACGTTGAATATTACCTTACCACCTATATACCCTTTTGTCTCGTGGCATCGTCTTATCGGGGCCGTGCAGGATTAATCGCTTATCAGGCTCAAAGCTTACGTGCAGGCGGGGATTTAATCGAAGCAGGAATATTAATTAAATTATGTAGTCTATGAAACCGTTTCTCTATCCGTCGGGGCGCTCTCACGCAGACTTAATATTTGATTATTATTTTATATCGATATAAATATTTGTCACATTTCTCTCCGATTAAAAATTTTGAGGGATTTGGAAGAAAAGTAACACATTTAATAAATATATTCGAAATACACATGTAAAATATATAAAGCCGCTTTTTTCACTTTGTTTAATAATTCAAGGGAGATTTTATGGAAGTTTTTTAATAACATAGCGACAGTGAGAAATGTTCGCGCGAAAGTTTATATAATATCTCTTCTTGATGTCAATTTCCACGAGCGAGTCTATTCTACATTCAATAATTCAACGTCCGACGCGGGACACAGTGTCCAATAAGTCGCTGAAATTGCAGAATGATGTCGCGGCGAGAGCAGAAAGATGCAGAGTTTATTCCCCAATTAAGCGACTAACGAGCGTCTACTTTGCCTAAGTCCAGTCTTTTCAATTCCCCAAGCCCTTTTGAACGAAATAATAGTTACTCGAAATCAGCCTTTTCCTCTTCCCCTTCCCCGGGAGGTCCGGTCGGTCGAAAGTGCCTTATAAGGTATGCTAGAGTTGGCGGAAATTGTAATCGGCTCGAGTGGACGGGCTCTTCGACCACTGGAAAATCAAAGTTTCACCAGCATTAAATGCTAATGAGAACCAGCCACATAATAGCTCGTGTGTGCAGCCTGACGAACGCTCAAATTAGAGGCGAAAGTTGGTAGGCGAAAGAGGGATATACCTATCCGCACACAGCAACGCAGTGATAGATCGAAAGTGAGTGCTGTGAGAGGCGAGGTTGAAGAACTCTCTCGCCTGGAAATGCTCGCTGGTCCTTGAGCTGATTAAATTCTTTCCGCCGTGATTGCTGGCTCTTGGTGTTTTCATAGGTCGAAGGTTTAACGGGATTTTATACAGTGCGGGTCGAGCTACAAAAATATCACGGGTGTATTATTATTACTTGTAATTATCCGTGAGTTACATTATATTTCATTACATTTCTATTACATTATATTCTATTTCCGCAAACGCGCATTGAATATAAACTGCAGCGTTTGAAGTTCTGTCAATGCTCTGCAGAAATGTGAAGATAATAAAAAAAATATATAAATATTTTTATCTCACATAAAAAATATTTAGAATTATTTTGCATTTTTGTGTTTTATTCAGATATTTTTAAGCTTTTTTGTGCAGAAATTAATATCTTCTCGAACACGAACGTGGATCGGGAAATTAATAAATTTTTTATTGTGACTTTTGCATCTATACGGTGTAAATGCGGCGCGTGGAGTTTGCTCGGGCCTCGTCGTCGGCCCGACGGAACTTTAAATTCTCGTGCCGCCTCGCTTAATCCGCGGCTTAAAGAGCTTAACCCCACGAATACCTCGTCAGAGCCTCCCTCGACGGCGGTCGTCGCGGTGCCAGAGAGCAGGTTTATTAGCGCGCGGATTTCGAAATTCTTTTCATCCCCAGTCGGGACACGAGGCCACCCACGCCGTTTACATAAGCGAGTTCCCCGGATTGCCTTTTTGATATGTAGATAAGGGGGTGGTGCCGCTTTTACGCCGTTTACGCCTTGCCGTGGGTTAAAGAGAAGGTCAGAGAATCTCTCCCCCCGTTCCCAATACCTTGCAACAGCTTCAGTTAACGCCGTCGTATGGCTTAACAGACTTCGGAAAATGTTGCGATGCAAATATATTATTTTAACATAGCAATGTGCAAAAAAAAAAAAAAAACTACGTATACAATACAATTTTATTCGAATCATTTACATGCACAGATTTTTAAAGAAAGTTAAACAAGGTTTTTCAGAATTTAACGTAAACTGGCGCAGTCACAAACATCCAAATTGCGCGTTAATTTTTTATACGTTGCTAGTTAGTGTTCTTATTTATTTTTTCTTTTTTTATACTGATAACGATTGATTGTATTTTTTTAGCTAACGATTATTAGTCAACAGAATGTGCTCATTAAAGTCTGGTTTAGCAGAAATAGGGAGCTCGATAAATGGAAAAGAATAAATGACTCGTTTACTCACGAGTTTCTCATTGGTGTTGGATCCTCACGGGACTCAACCGCAGAGAAGCGTGATCAGCCAGCGTCCAAGGAATAGAGAAGAAAGAACGGGAGGCAAGGGATTGCTGATTTTCTCTATCCTTGTCGCTTCTCAATTATTGGCCCGTTTCGGTCTCTCTATACGCGCGCTCCGCTCATTTACTTCTATTATTCGAGATAAACAGATTTGCCTTGCGTACTTAGCTCCTTTTCATCGGTAAACACACGCGCGCTCACGTGGTTTCGCGCGATTTTGCCCTAACTATTTTACTTTTCCCCTTTTCTCTGCAATTGCAACTGTTTCAGCAGCAAACGGACATTTCAGCGCGGAAAGATTTATTGTACAATTTTGTCTCAATACTTTGAAATCTCAGAAGTAACTAATATATATTATTCAAAAATAATTTTCTCAACATTTTTACCGTGGGATTTATTACCGATCCTACATGTCTGTGCGTGGCTTCGCATGTGATTTTAACTTTGCACGCGATTTTAACTTTGTGTGACTTTCGCAAGCCGCTCGCGACGGATTTCTCCGCAATTACAATGACAGTAACGGGCATCAAAGGTGGCTCATGTGGAAGATGCCAAATTTCATCGGAAGCCACGCGGCAGCGACGACGACGACGACGACGACAAGAGAGGGGAGGAATACGCGCGGAAGGTAGAAAGGCCGTTCGCTCGGTCCGAGAGTTTGCGAGTTTCCAAGCCAAGGGGATTGCCATATATTAAAGTACTTTTCGGGCTCTCCCTTTCGTTGCCTCTACTGCGCTCTGCACCTCTGAACCCCCGGCGAACTGGCATCCCTCCCGCTTTCTCTCGCTTTTTCCTTTTCGTTCCAAGTCTCTCATCACCTCCTCCTCTTCGTTACACATTCAGTCCACGAGCTTCTCTTAAGCTCGCCGCCTATTTCGTGCGATGTTTCGTGGCCGCTTATAATACTCGAGCGAAGCCTAACTTTTTCCGCCGAACGAGATTCTGCCAATAGCAGACCGACGTGTACGTGGAAAAGAACAAGCGATATTAAAGACGTTCTTTTATTTCCTAATTTTTGCTCAAACAATACAGATAAAAAAAAAAAAAAAAATTACTTCTAACGCGAATGTGTTTCTTTTAATTCATTAAAATTGTTTGATGATGTTCGGTACGAGAGCGTATTTACATCAGCAAATTCATGTTTTTGAACGACCAAGGTAGAAATTTCGAGACGAAATCACACGAAACGCTAATTCGCAAACTGAAGCAACATCGAATAAAGGAGGGGGTGGGAGGAGAGGGGAGGCTCCTTTTGATGCCATTAGTCATTAGCGATTCTAAAAGCTCCCAGGGTAGAATATTACGGTGGTAGCCACGGCGGCTTTTACCATACTTCAGCTTTATGTGAGGCTCATTCATCAAAACCCAACAAGCCCAAGGGCTTCGTGGGTACGTGGGACGGCAATGGCTCGTACATTGCGGCGAGCTACTTATGATTTGCGATCTTGCGGCATCAGAAAACGGCTGGGAAACGAGTATACACTTTCCTGATGTACCTTGCAAAATCAACCATTTTATGAATATATTTCTATTAAAAAAAAAAATCTATATATTACGTACCATAATAGATCTATTTTAAATGAGATCTAAGTAAAGAGAGATCTAAGTAAAGACGCACACACAAGAAGTAGATAAAAAAAAATAAAAGATATATATAGATAAGATAAAAAGATATATCCTCCTATATATTAATACTTGATCAGGATAACTGTGTTATCCTGATCAAATACGCGCGCAATTGTTCTCACGCATTTCAAGAAATCGGCGTGTGTCAAGGAAGACGTGAAAAAGGTGAGAAGCTGTCACCTATGTCACACGTCCAATGGACCATATAGGCGCCCCATTACTCCCGGGCTTCAGAGAGAAATAATAAAAATGCCATTAGTGTCTCGCTGTCCCATGATGCTCAACGATGTGAGCGTTCCACCCCAGATTTCGAGGCAATATATCTCATCCCCTTCGACCACTTTAACGTCTTTGTCACGAACTCTCCCACTTGACGAGGTTAATCCTTCTTTCTAGCTTCCTTCAGCCTTCCCGCGTTTCTTCTGTTTGTCCTCACGGTCCAGCGATCGGATCTTAAAATCCGTTCACGAGCTGGAACGGGCAAAAATAATTGCATCGTGATTTTTTTTCTACTTCCTCGTAGTTTTCGTTCTTTATCTTTCGTTCTCTTTCTTCTTCACTTCCTGTTTCCCTCCCCCTCTTCCTCGATTCGCGAGCGTTAAAAGTATATAAATCCCCGGGTAGGATTGTCGTCGAAAAATAAGATAAAAATCTCGTGGTATCCGGGTCGAGAGCGGGCGATGGGAAAAAAGGCAAATTCCCGTATAAACACATCCGCGCCTCTTTATGATGGCACTTTGTGGATCTATCCCCGCTCTCGACGCGGCTGTGTACCGTGCGCATTATTAACTCAACCACCGGAAAATGTCAACGCAGGCAGCCCTTTTCTTATCTCCTTGCTTTTCTTTATTTTACCATTGCCGGCACCCTCCCTATCTCTCGCCCTTTTATCTTTATCGTTTTGTCCGACCTCGCGCGCGCCTCCTCGTCCAAATCCAATCTATGAGAATGATACCTCCCGCCGATTATCTTTTTACAACGTGTTCCGTGAAAGTCTGTCGTTCTCTTTTCTCGATATATCTTGCATGCTACGAAAAATATCAGACATTCTCTCTCTTTCTCTCTCTCTCTCTCTCTCTCTCTCTGTGTTATTCATTGTAAGGGATGTTATTAAGTTTTTAAGGAAACGGAAATTGCAGAAACAAAATCAGTTTGCACACATCCGATTGGGGATAGATATCTCGGTATATATATCAAAGATACAGAACATCAGATCCCCGAACGTTTTAATCGCCGGTTTTCTTTTCCCCGCTGCGATTCTCTCCCCCTTCTCTCTGCGAGCGAGTCCTCTCACGGAAAAGGAGTTATCACCGAAGGAAGCTACGAGCAACCGACGGTTGGTGTAGATCTGGAAAGGGGCTGGAAGCGTCTAGCGGGGGTTAAAACGGTCCCCATAGTCGGAGCTGAAGTCTGAAAGATAAGGTACCCCTCTTCTCTTCTCTTGGCTTCCTAGATTATGGAATGGCACTTTAATTACACTAATGGGAGAACCAAATGTTAATTACAATTCGAAGTCTAAAAGAGAGACGATTCGCGAGACTGAAGGAGAGAGGAGTTCGGCAAGACGAAGTAAAAGAAAGACGGAAAAAGCCTACGCAGGGAGAGAGCGAGATGAGATTTGCACAAGCGAGGGTTGCCTTCTGTGATTAGTATTATTTAATTAAAAATGCCTGATTTTATCGTTATTTTTTTGTCTAACGTTACACAGTGAGATTTGAAAATTTGTCGAACGAGCTCGATTTTTTATGTCAAAGTGTCAAAATGTCAATTTCAGGAGTGATTCACAATATAAATATAATGTTGCTTTAAATCTCTTGGACATTTTATTTTTTTATAAGAAAAAAATATATTTCTTTTTAAATTAAATGTTTCGAATAGTAAGTTATAATTTTTTGACATTTTGACTCGACGAGATTTCACGAGACAACAACGGCGACGACGGAGACGACGGAGACGACGACGATGACGACGACGACGACGACGACGACTATCGATGGCGAGACGCGCGTCGAGCGGGTTTCAATTTAAAGTTAGACGAACGTGTCGGGATTTCAATGTACAAAATGCGTATGCTAAACTCTTCGCACCCCTCGTGGCGCGCGCTCCCGCTTCTCTCCGTCTTCTCGGGGTTCAGAGCTTCAACCAGCCACGGCCCCCTTGACGGGTACCGGTGGACAAGGTCCACGCTGACGTTGCGACGGCAAAAATCAGCAAGTCTGATCAATGGCGCCAAGTAGAAAGGGGCGCAAGTAGATCGCCGCTTGTAGCAAGCCCGCACGCGGGACATTCGTCCCGCGTGCACTTTGAAGTTAGTGCCCCAAAGGACAAATTACTTTTTCGAGGCGGTCGCCCGGCCTTGAAACCCTTATAGACCGCCTTTAGGTCCCTTTTAATGATCACGGCTGTCGATCGAAGGTAATACATATCAATGGACGGGACCGGCAAAACAAACGCTTGATACGCCGATAGTTTCCTAATGACTTTCTGAATTTTACTTTTTAAAATGTCATCCTTCGCCATCGCGGCGTAGCCTTTTGAGCATCGTCTAACGATATACATTATTACCGTGATCAAAGGTTCGATATAAACTATATAACGCGCTCAACGGAATTACCGTGTGCATCTCGATCACAGCTTCAAAGACAGTCTCTTATCTCATTGACATATACATTTATTATTTATATTTATAATTATGCATTTTGTATTGCGTATTACGATTTTTTTTTCTATTGTGATGCATTAAGTCGGAAATGGCGCAATTGTTTTTATTAAAGAATAAATAATAGCTTTGACATATCCATCGTATTCTTCTCTAACTTCTTTACCCAAAACCGGTATTAATTTATCGAGATTGGTATTGATAAATAAATGAAAAGAAAAAAGAAAGAAAGAAGGAAAAAAAGTAGAACGTAAACACCGAAGCCAGTATCTTAAAGTGCAAAATCGTGGCGGTTCTGCCGTTTAAATAAACATGCACATTTGTGAAATACTTACACGTATATATCGAACTGTCAGAAAGAGATAAATTGAAAAAGATGCTTCGATAGCGGGATTCTGTCTTGGATCGGCGAGAAGTTTTGCCTCGAGAACTGGATTACCGCGTGGCTACGAATGGATTTGAAAATTGCGGGGTGCCCACGACTCCTGAAGAGAGGGCGGTGGTGGCAGGGTGGAACGTGATTGATTTTGCATACGACACAGATTGGACAGGTTTGAGAAATTGGACTGGCTCTCTGCCTGGTTCGACTTTCTTCGTCTTTTCGATGCCCTCTCGCCTTTTCTCTCGCCTGTTCCTACTTTTTTTCCTTCGGTTTTTCCTCTTTCTTTCATGCGATACATTCGGACGCTCGTGCGCTCGTGTGTACGGTTACGCGTTATATACGTATGTGCGTGCATGTAACTCGCACACGAGGTATTCGCTGTACTGCTTGCGCGATATTTCTACGCAAGCCGAAGAAGGGTTCCCTCTCTCGTAGGGAACGTCGAAGGGGATTGGCCTCGAACGAGCGATTTGTGCGATCTTCGAGGATGTATTTATGAGCATTCTAGTCACCCCCTTCCGCTTGAACTTTCATATTGCGCTCGCAATTTTAGACAGTCAGCTCAACGCTATACAAGAACAGAACCCGTGTGTGCGCACAACTCAAAGTTTTCTTTTTAGTTATTAAACGTTTCTTTAATGCTTTTATAAAGGAAAGAAGTTTCTTTTCGCAAGTTTTTTGAGAAATTTTTCCATGTAACTTTTTCGAGAGAGAAAATAGTAAAGAAAGAGGATAATACACTTGTATGTTTAATACACAAATACATGTAACATCTAAAGATTCCTCTCATCTTGTCAGATTCTCTATCGATACATTTGCACGTTGTAACAAATATTTTTTTTGTTCGTTGACTTTAAACCATAATAAATGACGCATTTATGATAAAATTGAAATTTTGCGGCGGAATGGAAAACGCGTAAATACGCAGCTCAAAGCGCGGTACAACGTGTGATCATGCGGGAAGGCGAAGGAGGGATTGTTGAGCCATCCGGGGTCGCTCTCGTCTGGCGTTATCCGCCGACGTCGGAGTGGATAACAGGCCGAACGATTTATTCTAAACCTTTATCCGGGGGCGCCCTCCAAATTTATGAAAGAAGACGCCCGTTTAACCGACTCGCTCAGTCATCCCTCACCGCGGTGGTGAAGCCACCCTTCTCTGCCTGTCTTCTACGTCTCTCTCCGTCACTCTCTTTCTTTCTCTCTCGCGTAAGCTCCCTCTCGCTTTGGCTTCTCTCCCTCGGCTTGGCTCGGCTCTTCGGCACCGTGCTCGCATGTCAGCCCTTTATTTTATACCGAAGCGCGCGCAAGTCGGTCCGATTTGGTCCTAATATTAAAGGGGATAGCTTAGCGCGTGATCAGGATGTCAAATCTCTTCGATCCAGTCACGATTCCGAGTTCTTTGTGGATGAAACGAAGCGAGTTTCGGTTAACTGTGAAAACGTGTCGCCGTCTTAACAGCGTATTTAGAACTTACTTGTCTTACGTATATGAGTTTACTGATAACTAAACTGCAAATGCTGGTATTAATTTGTATATGTTGTAATAATGTGTTATAGTCTTTAAATTTATACATATATGTGTGTGTTTACCTCAAACAATTGTCAATCGTGATATTCTTTTACGATAAGATATACAACTACAAGAATCTCTCTTGTTGACAGTAACTAAAATAATTGATTTAAATGTTTGCTGCTTTAAAAGTGAAATAGTCGCTTTTTTCCTCTTCCACGTGTCTCTATATTTTATATAATTTAAAATAGCGCACGCCAACACGTAACACGACTTGATTCAGTCACGACACATCCGTCTCTCCACATTACATACGGAGATTATTTTTTACTGTAGTGGAAGTAATTAAAGAAAATACTTCGTTTATAAATTAGAATTGATGTCGGAGGAATAATTTCGCATAATTCGTTTCCTTTTGCAGTTATATCTGAGCAAAACACGGCAGGCTGCTTTCTCGGCCGATTTGCAGCAGTCTCTCTCACGAACAGTCAGTCCAACCACACGCCAGCAAGGTAAGGTTTCATCTTACTATTTTTTACAGCACGCAAACTATTTTTTCTTTTCCTCCCTCTCTTTCTCTCTCTTTGTTTTTGCAATAATTGGATTATTATTTTCTTTAAAATTGGTACAACTTCATGTTTTAAGGAATTATTAAGGAAATCCGAGTATAAATGATAAAGAAAGTCTCTCAATGTTTATTTGAAACTATGCACTTTCAACTTGTATAAATGTTCCGATACTTATATGTCTCATGATTTTCACAAACTCGATTATGCGCCATTAAAAACAAATGACCGAGAGGAAAAAAACCCACGCTACAAAATGCTTCTGTTATATACAGTCATTTAAGAATGCTATAAATAATTTTATCACTTGGAAAACTGGTATGATAGTCTTTTCTAAGAACAGTGTTCTGCTGCTTCTCAGCAACAGAAAAAAAAAAAAACGACGTGCGTGGAATTTAGGAACATAATATCACAATAATGATATCGGAGTTTTTGCTCGGAGTAGAAATCGCATTGAAAGTGATCTCTCTCTTTTTCTCTCTCTCATTCTCTCGTGATAGCGGCACTTATTGCGATCAAACTTTTTCCTTCCCCTAGCAGAAAAATAGTTATAGACATGTATACAGCCGTACATACGCGATTATAAGCGATCCCGATCGCTTTCGCCTGTGAACCGGTGGGATTTGCCATCGACATATTTTTTTTTCTTCTAGAGAGTCCCATTACATGTAGAAAAGCTATAATTTAACTGGAAGAAGCGAAAGATTTCTCATTTTCAGTTGAAATTGCTATACAAACAGACAATTCCCTGTAATTTAATTTAAATTAAAAAATTATTTAATTTAAAACTAAAATTGTTTAAAATTTTATAAAAGAATTCAATTGAAAGTGAATATTCTTTTTGCGCGCAAGAAAACAAAAAAAACAATCATGATTTTTGTTGAAAATCTCTTCTGTCGAAGCGTCGTCGCGATCGATCTTCGCAAATCTGCTGTACCAGTGATTTTCAATCTACCACCCTCGAAAAGCTAGTTCGGGTTATGCCTTCGGAGAGGCGGGCAACGCTCGAGTACTGGAAACAAAAGCCTGGGCGTTTCAACTAGGCCCTTTATTAGTTAGCGATAATAGGGCCAGCGGCGGTCGGATCGACACTGTTCAACCGGACGCTCGCTGGCCGATGCTTAAACCGGAGGTTACGGTCTTGTTTGCGCGGATCCGGCTCTCACGATATTAAGGGCTGACTAGGCAGAGTCCCCTCTCTGCTTCCTTGATGTTTAGAGAATCACCCTTCCAATTCTCTCTGTTTCTCTCTCTCTCTCTCTTTCTCTTTCTCTCTCTCGTGGCTCTTGAATCCGGACTGCGAGAAAGATCGTCGAAATCCTCGCACCTCGCCTTGCCGGACTCTGTCGATTGATTTTCTTGCGCGTTGTATAAGTTCACGAGAGGATAAGCGGAGAAGTCGGGAAACGCAAGTCTCTTTCTCTTTCTCTCTCATTCTGTCTCTCGTCGGTAACGGATGAAGCGAGAAGACGCGCAAGAGCGAGGTGAACCAGGGGCAAAGCCGGGAGGAGAAATTTGTCGCTGAAGAGAGCAGGTCGCAGCAGTCGCCTGCGGCGAGCCGCAACGATCCTCCCGTCCTACCCATCGCTACCGCATGATATTAGAGAGAATGAGAAAGAGAGAGGGAGGTGGGAGAGAAAGAGGGAGAGAGAGGGAGGGAGGGGGAGAGAGAGAGAGAGAATGCCTCACTGCTACTGCTATTGCTACGGGACCGTTCGAAACTAACTTAGGGCCCCTGAAACTACATTCTCTTCCCATGCCGCAAAACGAACGGCATGGCTAACAAGATGGGTGCACGAAATACATTGGATATTGATTCGCAAAAGTGAAACGACAAAGCAAAGTGTTGGCGAATATTTTTTTTGAAGATTAGCACAGATGAAATAAGTGGCCAGTAACCGCGTGGCTAGTATTCGCAGACTTGCAACTTGTGATATAAATTTTTGTAGTAATGTAAGTTTGAATAATCACTGTCAATGTTACATAACGTTCATTTTAAAATATCAATATACAATGTGTCTTACGACGATCTGTTACTACTTTATTTAATATTTACAAGAACATGTTACATCTCAACTACTTGCGTTTAGAATAACGTAAGCGATTGATCGTCCATAATCGCGATAATTTATTTACAAGCTTCGCGATGAATGAACCAAACTGTTTTCTACATTATCGCATGTACGTACACAGAGTCATCCGCGTGGCTTAACAAATTTCATTTATGTCACGTCTCGATTCACATAGTCCGCAAAATCGGTTTTAGTGTAAACGAGGAAAGCCGGGCTAAGGGTCTCGGGTGCGGCTCCGGCTGGGTGGGAAACGTGCGGCGGGAGAATGGCTGCGACATCTTGTATTGTCAGATCCCAACGCGACAAATTCATAATTGCGTTAATGCGGGTACGGCGAGGGTTCTTGCCGCAACCACCGCAAGGCGCGCTATGGCGTCTTGCGGCTATAAGAGAGGACGATATAGCACACGAAGGACTCGGGAGGGTTTGGGGGGGCGACGGAGAGAACGGTCCCTTCTGGTACAGGCTCGTTAATCTTCGGAGGATTACGCCAGAAGGAAGTATCGCCATTGTGCAGGACGCTTCTCTTCGAGTCGATAATTATTAATTAAAGTAGCCGAATGAGCCACTCCGCGCGATTTATCGACTTTATCGAACGTTTTTTTTTCGCGCGCATTGTCCCGGAATCCGGTGGCTAATTTTTGAACGATTTTTTGGTCACGTCACAATGTGACTTGCGCCTTTCAAATGTATATTAACTCACCTGACACACTCACGTACAAAATAATTTGTGCGAATATTTTTTTAAAATAGTATTTCGATTAAATTGACGACTTTATATGACATTTTAATTAGACGAGATTTGTTTGAGGGTGCGTGTATATTCTTCATGTCCAATTAAATCAATCGGCTGGCGCACAGCCTTTCCAATACCGAATGAAAAACTGACGAAATGAAAAAGCTCGACTTGCGAGTGCTTTGTTTCAGTTAGTCGTGGACAATTGAATCATCGTGAAATCGTGGCGGGAGGGTCATCAAATCTGCACGACCGGGCACGAGAGCGCGACGAGAGGAAAGGGTTGCGCGTTGGCCGCTCGGTTTGGGGAGGGCGGGGGAGGGAGTAAAAAGGACGGAGTCACAGAAGCGGGAGAGAACGAACGGAACGGGCCGAAATAAAACAGTGATATCGAGGCATTTCACGCACGAGCGAGAGCGTTTAGCAGATTCAACGTGCGTGCCGGCACTCTGCCGTTTCCCTGCCGCGGTAAAATGTCCCTCTCTCTTTTTCTCCTCCTTTGATGGCTCTCTCATTCTCTCCGTTCCTCTCCCGCTCGCTCTTCAGCGCGCTCTTTACCCTTTTCACTCTTGCTCTATCACCTACACCCTTACCAGGCTTTGCCTGAAAAATACTGCTCTTGCTGACACCTGTAGCTTCGGCACTCTACATATGTGCGCACGTAGCACGTCGAGTTGCCGTCGTCGACGACTGGAAGAAATGAGAGGCAATGGAATTGATAACGGAAGATGTTGACAATCATCGTAAAGTTCGTCGAGCGTATTACAATCGCAAAGTATCGCAATGAGCAATGCAACTCGATCGAGTGTGATTGTGTTTAATATCTTAAAAAAGAAACACGCGCGCGATATTTCATTTTGTCATCGGGTTTGAGTGCAACAATGTCACCTGCCTTTAAATAAAGTTAGTTTTAAAACACTCCGAAACTGTAATTATATTAAAAAAAAAAAAGAAATTTTAATTGTATAAATGTATAAATTTACAATGTATTTTAATTATATGCAAATCGCATTTATTTCTGTTGGCATCGATAAACGAAAGCGAAGATGAATCCGCGACGTCGAACAATTAATCGATACCGGCACGTATGTTGCGGAATCGCGAATCTATCACGCTCAAAACGTGACAAAAGCGCGCGAATAGAGGGGTTGCCTTGCAGCGGTTGACCGACAACGTGCGCGCACGAGCAATCCCCTAACGCGTGAAATCAGGCGCCGGCCAGGACGTCCGCTCGACTCGGCGGCTGGACAATAAGAATCGATATCTTAATTAACGAACGCCCGGTGGGTCCGATGAACGAAGTTCTCGTCGGGCAGAAAGGGGGATACAGAGAGGCGAATCGGGAGGGAACGAACGCAGGGAGATCCGGACCCGCGTTTTCGATGGGGTAGCAACAGTGGACGCCTGACCGGAAGCCAGAGTCTGCGGAGCCCTACGGACCTTGTTCTACCGGAAACGCTATTCACGCGGCCCTCTCGCTCTTGTCCGCCTTTTCGCCGACACGGTTGTTCGTCGTGGTCGATGTCGTCGTCGCCGTAGTCGCCGACGCTGATACGTTTCTGAATAAACAATACACCTACCCCACCGGTCGCAACCCTCGAAAAAGTTCGATAGTGCCGTCAAAAAGATTCATGTCGATGGTGTAGCAAAATAATTTTTTTTAGGGGGGTGAGGGAAATATTGTTCCTGCATGTAATAGAGTTTAGGATGTCGTGATGTTTGCGGACAACAAAAAAACAGACGCGAGATACGTGGATTTTCTGTGACCAACTATCAGCAGAAAAATGTGACATTTTACATAAGAGTTTGTTTTATAAAGTAACGATAAAAATATAAAACAATTGAGACACGTCTTATATTTTGGACGAAACACTCAATATTTTTTACGTGTACTTCTAACACCTGACAATATCAAAGAAATCTTTAATGTAGAACACACACACACACACACACAAATACGCGCTTTCTATCCAGTATTGGGTAAGACGTCTCTCGTGTATGACGAAGTGCTCAGACGGCATTATATTCTCGGAGATTGAGATATCCCCGAGAACGCGTCCGGCCCGATTAATATCGCCGCGAAGGAAACGAGCGAGGCTGGGTAAATTAACGAATTGGAGGGCGCCCTTTCCAGGACGCTTTTATCACGACTGGCTAATCCGATAAAGTGGCAGCTTCGCACGAACCTCTTTTTTCGCGCTGACATTCCGTCCAATGAGATATGACACTAAGTATTCTACATTGACTAATAAACCGCCATTTTCCGCGACTCTTTCGTTAACGAAGCCTCGCTCCTTACTTTCCGTTTCGCAATAAGAACTATTTCATCTCTGATCTTCCCGCGCGTATAGAAGCGCAACGTGTCCGATCCAATTTTCGAAGCTGTTGACGCACGTTGAAAATATCAAAGTTACGTGAATAATATCTCTCTCTCTCTCTCTCTCTCTCTTCTGACGATCCTCGTTCACACTCTTGCGTTTCCGCTCCGCTCGTCCCGGGGTACGGTCCCGACACACGGAACACACAGCCGGAGAAACCTCGTCAAGGCCGCATTGGTGGACGCCTCAATCAGGACTCGCTTTGGAACCCAATTTCACGAGAGAGAGACTATTTGCGCGTGCTTTGGTCGGTAGTAGGTTTGACCTCTCGTTAATCACCAAAGGACTCGAAGCACGAAGGCGAGTCGGACAAGCTGTGTAGTTGACCGCAATGGCTGACCGTTGGCCCGGTGGACAAACCCTTAAGGTTGCTGCGGCGCAGGACGGTACTGATATAGCGCATTTTAGACAGTTCTAAGACCCGAAACAGTTCGTTCGATTTTCCGTCGTGAAATTTAACTCGAAAACTGACGATTCGTCATCTTCTCTGTTTTGAATTGAAAAATAATAATCCTAAAGAAATTCTTTCGTTCTTGTGCTAGCTAAGATATGTATGTTTCCGTTGATCGAATCTATCGGATGGATCTAATGTTTGGACTGTAAGCGATACGTTTGCTACTGTAAGCGATACGTGCAATGATTTCACGAGGCATCGCCCCGAGCAGTCCTTGTTGGTTTGTACACGATGCCTAATCGCTGTATTAGCTGGCTTTGTGGTTAAGCTATGCTATTGCCGAATTAGGGATGATTCGCTTCGAAACACACCCTCCCGCGTTTGTGCCGCGTCTATATGAGCATAATGTACGATACGCGCTTCTAGCTTGCGATATTTTCACTTGCCAAAGCGTAATATTATACGAAAAATAAAAATTAAAAGATCTCTACTTGATATATATTTTTACGTACAAACTTGTCCGTGGAAAAGAAAAATCTCGCTGATTATCTCTTATAAAACTCACGTGTATAGTTGTAGACAGATTCGCGCAGCTTGCTATACATCGGACCGCCATCGTAGTCTCTTGGCGCATATCGTTTGTTGGTTTTGCGGTGTACCATAACGCTGTCTTCCTCCTAACCTGTTTTCCTTCTCTTGGGAAAAGCGGGCTTTCGGTAACAGGGCGTTCGGCAAAGGGCTCGTTCCGCCACACCGCCTTCGTATTAGTCTCGAATAAAATCTGACTGCACACGTGCGCGAAGCTTACACGAGACTTGTATTAATTAAAGAGAGAACATTGCATTAAGAGAATATTAAGTTTGCAAAAATCATAGTTTTAAAATAGCGTCAATTTAAATCTTTATATTTTATCATTCCGAACACGATCCCGATTTTCATTGATTTCGTTCGGCGTTTACATCGACACCTCAAAATCACCGCTCAATTACGTCGGAGACGACGATAAAAAGCTGTCCGTCCCTTCGATGCAGCCTTTGACCTCGACGAGAGAGAGTGTGGATATAGTTCAACCGCAAGATTCACGAGAAAGAGAGAGAGAGAGAGAGAGAGACAAATAGAGACGGGAATATGAGACCGAGAGAGAGCAAGCGGAAGCACACCGCGGGGGATAAACAGAGGTGACGTAATTACCGAGATTAATGCGGCCTTGAGCTTTCGGTGGCAACCGAAGCTCCTGGTGCTTGCTTTTATCTCGCGAGCTATCATCCCGGTTCTCCCGGCATCGCTTCTCCCCTCTCTGCCTCCTTTGCCTCCGGAAAGTAATTTGTGGACGAGAGGGAATGGTTTTAAATCTTACTTATCCGCGCAGGACTTGGATTTGCCTGCGCCGGTTGCGCTGCGGGCGGCCCGGTCTCGTTTTTGCGAACGACGTTTGTCACGCGAGTTCACTTCTTGTTTTATATGTCATACATCGATGATTTAATTATTTCTCTAGAAAAGTGTTATTTTCCGTGATTGAATGTAACTTGGAGATAACTCACGTCATTGTGCAAAGAATATTAGATTATTTTTAGATCGAACTTGCTAGTCAAATTGTATCTTCTGTCATAACACAGATGCAATTCTTTCCAAACTATAGAGCTAGAAAAAGAAATTTTCGCTCAACACTCGACTTGGTTTTCTGCAGCAATTTTCCCTAGGTGTCGTGAGACTTTAGACGACATCCGTAGTGGCGATTGGGTGCTGAGATTTCTCCCTATCTTTCTCTGCAAAGACGATTTAAGGAAGAGAAGAAGAAAGCAGACAGAGAAAGAAAGAGAGAGAGAGAGAGAGAGAAAGGGAGAGAGAGAAAGGAAACAAGATGGAAGAGAACTTCCTGCTTCACCAAAAACACCGGGTGTGGCTGTTCTTCCTCCCGCACTTCATAGAAGAGGGCCACTATTCACGTTGCTCCGCAGCACCCCTTTCTTTCCAACCCTCTCGCCACTTCGTGTCGTCATAGTTCGCGTCGTCGTCCTCCGTCGTCGTACACCGTTGCCTGCTCGAGACAATGATATCGCAGGAAAAGAGGAGAACGTCTCGGCCCGCTTTACAACTCCCGGTGGGGCCGGCGTTACCGGGGCGAAATTAATATCATAAATAATATCGTAAAAAAAAATACAGCCCGCAGTGCCCGCCGCCGTCACGCCGGCGTTACCGCGAAACGTTTCTCTCGCGTCGTGATAAAGGAAGCGAAAAGCGGAAAGAGCAGTTGAGAGAGAGAGAGAGAGAGAGAGAGGACGAGCAGAAGAAAGCAAAGAGGGGATCTGTGAGAAAGTCTCTTTCTTAGGGAAAGTCAAACTGCCACTAAGATCTCGGATTAAGTCAAGCAACGTACCAAGCATTTTCCCAGAGTATATAATCTCAAAATGCGACAGTTTTATTTTGAAAGAATTTAAATTCACTTTTATGTACTATTTTTAGTAGTGAGATACTATGCTTACACAAAATAGTGTTTTAGAAGCAAACATTCTTCACTACGTCATTATCACGCGTATGTAAAACAAATTAATTACTACATCGAAGCACAATATAATCGAAATAAACGCAATTTGCTTGTAAAGTGATAAATTTTGATAAATTCATTAACAGTAAATAATATCGCAATAATAAAACGATAAATAAACAATATCGCTCGCTCCGAACTAGTTTTTACCAACTAATCCTCTTGTCTTAATTACCAACTCATTTAACGGCTATCAAAAGCCGCTACATTCGTTGTATCAATTTCACGCTTAATGACACTCGATTGTGCATATTATGCATCGTTTGTTACGCATAGCATTAGGACTCATCTTCCTCCGCCTATCTCATCCATTTCCTCCTTCGTAGCTTCTAACTAACAAAAGCTCCGTATTCCGCTTGTGCTCGGGACGACAACTGGCTGCAATACACGACGACGGGTATATATCGTCGGCGCGTGTAACGGTCGTAGCCACCCTTCTCCTCACTCATGTGGCTTGATGTTTCTCGCCGAACAGCAATATAATCACCCTGATGGCACAAAGCGGCTACCCCTACGGCGGCAGCCTCAACGCGCCTTCCACGCCATCAAACGCTGATGATGCAGACGATACGACGTATGTATACGCGACGTAGCTAATTCGCGTCATTGTCACCGTTTCTTGCATGAAACTAGGCGAAGCCACAGGTAGCTAAGATTTACCCCTATACAGCTATCGCGCGTCTATGTCTGTGTCTAACAACATTACTCGAATAAAGACTGAGACAATCAAGCTTTCGATTTGTCATCTTGAATATTATTTAACATATTATTTGACTAAGAATAAAAATTTGGAAGAGAGAGAGAGAGAGAGAGAGAAAATAGAGAAAATCACAGAGAAAATTCTGTGTATAATTTTTTTCTACTGTGCATTTTATATTTAAATTACAAACATTGTCAATTTAACTTGTTTGCTTCTTTTGACATGAATAATACATACTTCAATAATTCACGACAAATACGATACTTTTACCGATTACTTTAATAGCGAGGCTTTAACAGTGACGTCGTTCAAAGAAGAGAGAGAGTAGCCGCTCATTAAGATTCTGGTTGTTTGCCAGGATGTCTGACTTCGAAGATCTCTTCCGTGGGTAATTGCATCTTCAAAGGGTTAGTCATTGGACGGTAACCTGCGGCGAAACCTAAGAACCTTAAATCTCCGAAGAACATCGCACCTTTTCGTCTTATCTTATAGAGAAAAAGATGTCTCGAAGAGTTAGGTTCGTGTTTAATGGAATTAAAACCGTCACATATATTATCATTTGTCATGACAAATATTTCTCGTTAGATTTTCTCATATTTGTTGTCAAAGTTCATTTTCATGGCGTTCCTATTGTCGTTAGACAGTGCAATCAACTTTTAATTCGGCGACACGAGAAATCTTCATTACATCTCTGACATCTCTTGAATGGCACACTCTGATTGTCTCGTTGAGAACGGCATGAGACATTCGAAGAGCTATTAAAAGGGTGAGGCATTTTATTTTTAACTGTCCCGACTTCGGGCATCTTGCCGCGTCTTTAGTGGCATCGTAAACTATGAGTACATAAACAACCTCAGTCAATAACCGTCAGCGGGGAAAACTCTCACAGGCGAGACTTTACTTCAATTCATATTTTTACGGCGGATGGAGATGCGTTTTATTGAAGGGAGAAAAGGTGTCGACGCGAACGCAACACACAAATTTCTCTTTTATATATATATATATATATATATAAAACAAACACTCAAAAAATTAATATGTTTAGAAAAATGCGCGTATTAACAGCAAAAGTGAAAATCAAAACTACTGGATTATACGTGAAAGAAAAAAAGAATTTGTTTTTTTTTTTTTCTAATGGAAATTTGTCTCCCCAGCAAATCTGCGTTAGAAATTACGGAGGAGAGAGGTGATTAATTATGTCGATGAAGTTGACCTTCGCATATCTCACATTTTATTACCTCCTACAGGCTGTCGCGCGCGGTCGCGCCTACAGAAGACCCCGACAGTTTCGTAATACCGAAAACGAGTAATGCGAATGCGGGGAATGCGGGAAGGTAGGTATTGGCCACTCGGCTGGATCTTGGTGGCGAATTTACGCCATAGAATTCGCGAGAGCTATTCGTGGAGCGCGAATTTTGCGTCGATAGGTCGCTAGGTTGGCCGGTACATCCGGCTAGGATAGCGAGAGATAACTGGGCCGGCACCGGGATGAATAATGAAGTGAGTCGCGTTTCGGCCGGAAGGCCAGAGATTCACCCGGGCCCGGTCTAGACCCTGAGATTAGCCTTGAGTTATGGCGTTAAGATCACATCTAATTGTATCAGTTCGGACCACCCGAACACCAAGCCTCTATCTGCCTATCCATCTGTACCAGGCCGCGCCGCGCCGCTATAACCTGCCTGCTTACTCGGCCTTCCTTCCGCGTCTCTTCCGCGCCATTGACCAGGACCTTAAACGCCGGCCGACCATCGATTTGCTTAATCTTACGCTTTGCGAGGACTTTACCAACTCTCTCGCGGACTTAGTGTCTCTCTCTCTCTCTCTCTCACAGTTACGACTTCGCCTCGATGCGTCTTACCGAGAGAAGATCCGTGCTCCCGCCTCGATTACTTATCGGAACTCTCTTCACCCTTTCTTCTCGTGTTTGTGTTATTAATTGAATTTTAATATCTGTCCCGATATCCGCAAGTTTCTCGAGTCGCAGCTGTAGATGATAAAGATCACCGATTTGCTCCGATCAACAATGTTGAGCTACGTAAATCGCGAGCGCGGTGTTAAAGCTCTGTTAAAAAAAAAAAAAAATATGCGGCTCTACGTAATCATATTTCGCGGCTCGCTAACAAATATACGGGAAAATATGCGGGAAGTCCTTAGGAATTTCTTCCATTCTTCGGACTAAATATCTAACGTCGCTTTGGGTTATCTTCTGACAAGAGAGTGCCAGAAGAGGAAACGGCGACGAGCGAGAGACTTGGCGGTAACACCAAGAGAGAGAGAGAAAGAGAGAGAGAGAGCAGAGCGAGACAGAACAAGAGGTCTATAATAGTTTCCTCGAGGCTCATCCGAGTCTTAGAGAACGTCGCTGCGCGAACTCGGAGCCGTCTACGTGTATATATAGTTTCCCTATCGGCTCGAACATGTACAGGGTGTGCTGTGATTATTTCACCGTTAATATAATATTCTGTTCAAATATCGAAATCGAAGTAGTCACGTGAACGACGCACTCGTGATTATTACGTAACACGATATTGAAAGCCGCAAAAAATTCTAAAACTAATCTTATTTTGAGAGCAGATGATTCTCTCGTTATATTAGAAAAATATTTCACTTCTTCGAAGATTTTTTTTGTACGAATTCAATGGTGCGAATTTTCCATCACGTCCGGCGTTACTCTTTCTCTTTATTTGGATGTTTATTTGAGGAATATGGCAAGTTTAATCGCTCCGGGACGTCGACTTTGTGTGAAACACCGCGATGCTTTCAAGTCACCCAAGATAAGAGCGGCTGGGCCAGAGATATTAGTAAGTTTGTTCCTGGGAAGGAGGCGAGGACTGCAGAGGATAGAGCGCGCACGCGAGAGAGAGAGAGAGAGAGAGTAGGAGAGAGGCATTAGAGGTCGGGGATGATCACTGAGTGCGCGGCACTAATCAAGACGCATGATTATAGGCCCCAGAGAACCCTCAAGTACCCGGCTACCGCCATTCCTAGCCAAGGAGAGGCTCTCCCAATGCGTTTCTCGTGTGCCCATTGTCGTCGTTGTTCCTCCCGAACTGCAGATTACAAGCCGTCGCTTTTTGATATCGCGCCGTATCTTTCTGAAGCCTACGATGTACGACATATTTTCGCGCGGAATAGCTGCGTCAATCGGTTATATAAAAGTCGCCGGTGTATTAAAATCTAGCAATTGTATATCACAGCCGAGAGTACAACGCGCGCGATGTTATTTAACACTCGACTTCCGAGCGATAAACGTCAATAGCGCCGGGCTAATAAACAGACAGTGGATACATTAAACCCGTGTAACCCCTGTTAATAGATCGTTACTCGTCGCCCGATCAATCGTTAAGCATTGTCGGTGTAATTGCGACCATCGGTATCAAACTGTCACCGGTATTATGCGTTTCGTGATTATTGTATCATTGTCGAAACGGCACCGTCCTCCTTTTAGCACCGTTTATAATCGTTCGCAAGAGTGACAATTTGACGAGCAGCACATTTCGCGTTCAATGTTACATAATTTTTCCGTGTTTGTGTCAGTTCGTTAAACAATTTCACGAAATGCGCGATCGATTGTATTTAGAATCTTTGACAATTGACATGTTTTTAATTAACGCAAAACTCAAAATTCGAAAACAATGCCGAAATCGCTTTTGTATACTAACGTTGTGATTAATTCACTACTATCGGAACGATCTGCGCTACTTTAGTTAGCAACAGCTCATTAGATCGGAGACGACTGTGTCGAAGCAATTAGGATCCTCTTCGCGATTCTCCTCGGGGAGGTGGTACTCCTGTTGATCTGGTCGCAGCACCGGAGGAAATTTCCCGACCTACGGTTCTATTTGAGGTTACGCTAAGCAAGTTAGCACAACCCCAACGTATCGCGTTAAATTATGCTCAGAAACGCCGTGGCTGCCGCGGATATGTGCGTACACGCGTGCACACACATAATCACAGTAAGCGGCGCGCATTTAACGGGGAAACCGCGTTTCAGGAAGCCCATGGTGTTGTCACGCGACGCCCCTACGTCAGACCTCCCAGAAAAGGGAAATCATCCGTCTCCATTTTCTTCAGCTGTCGGATCACGCAGCGACGTCTCAGAACGCCGCCGCTGCTGGTTAGGGCGTGTGAGAAGCGCGCTTTAGAGACGAGAACGAGGGAAATATGCTGTATAAAGTAGATGTTATCCTGCGAAGTTGCACGCTACGACTGCGGTAAATGCATTTATACAAGCGCGGTTAGGAAAATAATTTTTTTGTTTTATCGCGCAGAAAACAAAATATTTCGTGCCGCAAGTTTTATTTTGCATGCCGCAGCATGAGGAGGTGAAACAATTTTTTTTTTTTTTTTTTTTTTTTTTTTTTTTTTTTTTAACAAAATCGAATATAATCGCGGGGACGATCGAGTCTTCAAAGCACGCGCCGCGCACACAATCAATTCATAGTTTATCCGCAATTCTCGATTTCACGATACAAAGAAATTGGCGAATAGTTGTCGGATTACGTCAAACGTACAAAGGAGGAATGTGACGTTTGCGAAAGAGACGTGGAAAGAAAGAGACGACCGTGAGTGAGTAATGAATTGAACGGAAACGGAGAGATAGAGTTCGAAGGCAGGGGCGGTTGGGTTCGTTAATCTTAAGAGCGCGTCGGATTCGTGATTCGGGCAATCGCATGCCATAGTGATCCCTAAGCACATACAGGAGCAAAGGGTCAAGCAAGATTGGTCCTTTTCATTGTGCCAGGATCAAGGCTAGGATATTGAATTCACTTAGACGATGCGTTCTATTCACCAAACAGTCTCTGTCCGTCTGACGGAGGAAAATGTCCGCGATATTAGCATGTAATTTATAATATCACTTGTATCCGTATTATTTAAAATACCAAACTAGAGAATCTCTTTTAACTCTCTTTTAATTTGTCAAAACGAATCGCAGCGCACAAAGTGAGAGATTTGACTGAAAAACAAATTTGTATATTTATATAATAAGCAGATTATATAAATGTGTATTTCGAAATCAGAATTGATTCTGCAAGTCGCAATTGATTCCGCGAGTAAGAAGGAGTTGGCAAACTTTCGCGGGGTTAAAGGGCATTTATCACACTCCCTTAATCTCTGTCGCAGACATCTTCCATCCCGGAATCCATTGAAAGTTTTTTCTCGCATCGTAATAGCTGTTCAAAGAGTGTACAAAGTAACGTCATATACGAGGGATCGCTCGCTGGGAAACGTGTGTTTGCTTTTATTTAAATTGTAAGTTAGATGCCATTTTTTTTTCGGGATGAGACGAGGCGCGCGACGAGGCTTTTAGTGAATGGAAAGAAATGTTTGCGCTAAATGGTTCGACCTCATATGGAAATGAGATTCGCGGCAGTTCATTGGTCCGCATGATCGATCTTCAAAGTATCTGCTATCTTTGCTGCGCGCGACTCCGAGCTTTTAGAACGGAGGAGAGGATTTACGTATGTATGAAGAAGAACGGAAACGGAATATACACTCTGTGCGCTTTTAAGCTCAAGCTCGAAGCATACGTAATCATTGCCAAGAGTGTAATGCCTATGTGTGTGTATTGCGAGAATTTTTCGGTAGACAATAAGAAACGACTTTTTTCGGGAGACAGAAAGAAACGATTTTTTTTTAAATTCGAACGGCGCAAAGGAAATAATAGAACATTGTTCAAAAAATATTATTAAAGAGATGCATATAAGTATATTCAATCTAAATTTATATTCTGTATATTCGAATTATATTATTAAACTGGAGTAAAAAAAAAAAAAAATAACAAATATTAGCCGCAAACTTGATTCTACAAGCCATATGAATAATCACCGATTTTATTATATAACCGATATTGTATCATTCATGTGTCGAGGAAAGTCGCTTCGCTAATGCGAAGCCGCACGTAGGGATTGTGCACTGTTTCGTCGGAGAGAGCCGAGACGCAGAGACAGGAACAACTCGGATTTGCATACTCGTCAGCTGTGCTTCCTTCAACTTTTCCTGACGGCACACCCTCCGTAGAACTCTGCGCGAACTCGGTGGTGCGGGTATGCACTCACGTCGGGATAGAGCCACAGAGGAAAGACAGAGCGAGAGGGTGCAGGTGTCGGGGACAGCACAACCGTGTATTTCTAGTCCCGATTCATAATTGCAAATTTCCTTCGCCTTATTTATGCAGCCCGCGCTCATACCGCGCTTCGGCTTGATTTGCAGATTCGCTAATACAGGTCTGTCTATCTCCGAACTTCTCGGATTCAGGCACAAAGGACAAAGTCGGGAAACAGTGTATTTTTCGGCGCTTTTTCTGGTTTTTTTATCGCTTTAATTAAAAAGATTTACTACATCGAAATTAAAACGCGTAAAATTTTTTTTTATAGATAGTTTATGTCTTTGGATAACTAAACAAATATTCGAATCGAATTTAATATTATAAATTTTTTAAGTTAACTTTTAATCAATTAATCTATTTATTATTTTCATTTGATAAAGAATATAAAAATACTCATAAAAACAAGTTTGCGCCACACACTAGCGAGTCATAGAATCGATTTTGCGAGAAGGGAAGAAGGTTTTCCCCTTTTGCGTGCGTCTTCTAGCTGTCGGCGACCGACCGATCGACAAGACCAATATAATACAATTAATTGTTACTTATCGGGATGACTAATTAAAAATTTATTATCGCGAAACAAACGTATCAACTCCTATCGCGGTAAATCTTCAAAAGTAATCTCTTTAGTTTTCGCTACACTTGTATACGTACTTAATTCCTCTTTTATCGCGCACAAGAGTCTAACGATCTGTCGTCACCTACGGAAATGTCACCCGATGCTTTACAAAGTGGTATCGAGAAGAGATTAGCGACCCTTTCGCGCTTCGCTCTCCTCCTCTTTCTCCTCCGCCTACTTATATCGAGTTATGAGAATCTCTTTCACGAGTGTTGCACGTGGGGGAGTCAGCTCACGTGCTCGCGGGCCATACATTTTCACTTTGGCACACGTGTCGTCACTTTCGTCGCCTTCTTACAGCCGTTGTCAATGCCGATGTCGATTCGAAAGTAAGGGCGAGAGGTGAATCTCGGTAAAAAGAAAAGACGCACGAAAGTCTCTCTTCCTCTCTCGCTTGCCTGTTCGATACAAAAGCCCTTCACAAGCTCCGTGCACAAAGAGAAGAAATGGAGATACGATGATGCGCTCCGTTATGCATTATGCATCACGCGAGGATGAGACAGAGAATAGGAGGCTGCTAACTGAAAACCGATTTTCAGTATCGCGGATTCGAAGCGTATACCGAATAATAACGGTTTTTCACTTGCAACGTTCTGAATTGTAAAATATGATCTCTTTTTATGTTTTCTTAAAAAAAATAAATATTTTATCGAACCCCCGTTTCCATCGAACAAAAACGGACACGTCGGAAAAGGCGCGAGATCGCGAAAGCGACGTTGACGATGTTGATTATATACCATTAAATAGGAAGAAGAGCGCGGAAAGTTTACGACTCTTTACGTTCCACCGCCGATAATAGTTCGTTCGCGTAATCACGTTTGTTTTATGGGTCATTATGTAGGCAGATACTTTAACTAATTGTATAATTGCTTCCAAGCCAGTCGCGGCAACGGCGGCCGGCGCCACCATGTCGTTTCCTCTTTCTCCTCCCCTCTTTCTCCGTTTTCATTCTCTTTTTACGCTGCAGCAAGAGAGAGAATGATATCTGTAAACACGAGCATTAGTCACGTCTATCTGTGTTTAATTAGCACGATGTTTAATTAGCAAGAGATAAAACCGCGCAAATAATCGCAAAATCTGCAAATCACTTATTCTCGCAATAACCGAAACGCGTCTTTCAATTGTTAGCCTTTGCCGTGTAAATTATATATAGATTTCTCTTCTTGTCTGTCTCTCTTTCGCGAAATAAACGCCGCTTCTCTAAAGTCACTCGGACCGCCTACCGAATTTCTCTGTGTTCTCAAATATATCCGGTAGAAGATCGTTCCCTTCTCTTGAGGCGGACCGAGAGAGGGCTCGTCGGCTTCGTCAAATATTTGCTCAATCACCGTGAAGACATTTCAGTGACTCGATCGCCATAGATCGTCGTTCTTCGTGGTCTTACGTCTCATCTGTCGCGAACTGCTCCGTAACTTTCCCCACGAAAAGCTGACGTAACAATATAAAATATTGATTGCAAGTGTGTATCTACACTTACGCTTATTTATACAAGAGAGTGTTGCGATAAGTTTAATAATTTTCTAAGTGACTTCATTGAATTCGAATTTGAATATCACATCGAACGCAATCGCGAACATTGACACGTGTGCTTTATTGTATAAACTTTATTGTATAAAATTTTAGTAAAACTAAGGATTCGAGCTTATGTTGAAAAGCACTGTAGGCCAGAATTGTAAAACCGCACAGAATTTAAGACCACAATTAAGGAACTTTACTTGATCTTTGTTCTACAAGGTCTTTTTAGCGCGGTTATAATTGACAAAGAGACTACTCTTTTGGCGGCTCGCTAGCGATTGCCGTGTTCGTTATTTGTCGGCATCTGCTCATTCAGCGAATCGGTAAAATTCGGCAAGCCCGATGGTTAACGAACGATGTTTACCGGTAGTTCGTTCACGTAGCTGTTTTCGGCAAATCGGTAGAATTCGGCAAGCCCGATAGTTAACGAACAATGTTTACCGGTAGTTCGTTCACGCAAAAGCACGTGAGCCGCAAGTATACGTGCACAGCCGTTGCTGTAAAGTATTCTAGAAAATTCCTTACAAACTGAGAGAGAAAAGAGAGAGAGAGAGAGAGAGAGAGAGAAGGAGAGACATTGCGTAATATACACGTTGATCTGAAATGAATTAATGGATATTTGTCGGCCATTGTTGGGGTGGTACTTTACGAGATTCATGAGTCGCCGAGCGCAAAAAGAAGATGAAGGTCTAAAAGGCAAGCGAGACATTCTGCCGGAGTTAGTCGCTTAATCAGAGCAAAGGTTTTTAGAACCCCTTAAATCACGTAACACAAGACGTCGCACGGGGGCGAGAAGGAGAGACGGCGGCCGGATTGAAGGTCGGCTCGTGGTCTCTGCGGGTGGGAATTAGCTCGGCTGAATTGATCAAAGCTGTTTAAACGTGGTCTCTTATTAAAGAAATCCATAATCGCCCCTCCGCCTGAGAGAAGCCGCCTCTCCCAGTTCTGGCTGCGAAAAATCAGAATTTCCATCCCTCATCACCCGATTCCAAGCCGGTCTTGTCACTCCGTCTTTTTGTGAGCACTCAATGCTATCGAAGAGGCGACGAAAAGACGAGCAATAAAGCTACTTGAAAACTAATTCCAATGCGCGCTTGTCAACATTATGAATTATCTCTCTTTCTCTCTTTCTCAACTCGAGTGGAGAGCTTTAACATTATCTTTGAAAAAAGTATTTTGTTGCAATTATGCGTTTCATTTATTACAGCAAGTTAATAAGTAACACTAAATAAATGGCTTTGATTTCCGTGATTTTCTTTGGTATATTTTTTATTTACAAATATGTGAAGTTTATTTTTCTGCACGTGCTTTAATTTACGGTAACTGTTTTATTTTTTCATTTATTACACATAAGACGAAAAATTGTTTTCTGTTATAATTGCGACAGAAATACTATTTATCTAGAAATATACACGCCTCTCGTCTTCATAAAGAACACGGCACTTA